>CAUYRT010059891.1:0-23592 GCA_963574885.1 Lepilemur ruficaudatus
ACAATAGGGGACACATTATTAAGGGGCCTACTATATCGTAAGTCTTTGTACATGGAGGTGCGATGTCTCCTCCTTTAAATACATGAAAGGGTGATGCGAACGTTTTTAAAAACTGATGAGAGGCCAGGCGCGGTGGCTCACGCCTGTAATCCTAGCACTCTGGGAGGCTGAGGCGGGAGGATTGCTCAAGGTCAGGAATTCGAAACCAGCCTGAGCAAGAGCAAGAGCAAGACCCCGTCTCTACCAAAAATAGAAAGAAATTAGTTGGACAACTAAAAATATATTAAAAAAATTAGCCAGGCATGGTGGCGTGTGCCTGTAGTCCCAGCTACTTGGGAGGCTGAGGCAGGAGGATTGCTTGAGCCCAGGAGTTTGAGGTTGCTGTGAGCTAGGCTGACGCCACAGCACTCACTCTAGTCCGGGCAACACAGTGAGACTCTGTCTCAAAAAAAAAAAAATGTCCTTTGAAAACTCATCAATTAAAAATAAATGGAAATATTGATTGTTAAATAATATGGCACTCATTTTAGAAAATGGATGGTTTCCTTCAGCATATTATTAATGACAGTAATATTTTCTGAACCCATTTGCTAAGATTCACTTTATTATTCTATATTGATTATGAATCAGTTTATGTGGTAGTTACACTTGAGTGATGCTTATTCTCCACTCATTTCTTTTGGACTTACTGATTAGGTATTTACAGATTCCATTCATAGGTCAACTGATTAGCTGCTTTTCCTTCTTTTATTAAGCCTATAGTTCCTTGAGTAATACTGGCTTTTTTTTTTTTTCTTTTACCCTCAAGAAATATTTTCATAGAGGATAGGTAAAATGTTTAGCTTATGAGTTGTTACTGGAAAGGGGACATGAACAGTAGAAGTCTATGTACATAATCTCAGGTAGTCGTTTGAAATCGGTAGTTTTTCCCTAAGGGAACTGTAAGCCAATCAGCACTTCTCAAACATGGCATTCATTAGTTGAATCTTCAGTTTTCATTCTAAGAATGGAACAAAAGTTTGCTTCCTCAATTATTTTTATTGTATATCTTTCATTGTATATTACTTCTTTTTAAGTATTCTGTAACACAGACATTTTCACAATTTAGAATAGACATAGTTGGCTCTAAAGCCAGTTTTTATAATCTGTTTGCCCTACTCCATCTCCTTGTATAGTTACTTAGGGAACGCCTTGATTCCACTTGTGGTTTCTAAACGTCCAAAGAGGAGAAGTTTAGGCCCCATGTTTTATTCCTCATCTGTCTTCTCATAGGCTAGAAGAGAGGCTTTCATCATCACCCTATTCTGAGACTTTCCTTGATCACCCTTGGAGGATTCATCACTCTTTTTACATTATACTTCCAATATTGCTTTGTACTATCAGCTAATTTAACATCAACCATTTTATTTTGTACTTTTTGTTTGCTTATTATGATTATTTTCATCTCCACTAGACTACTAGTTCTCAAGGGCAGAGATCATATTCATCTTTATATATCCAGTATTTAGCAAAGAGGTTAATTAGCAATGAGAGTAGATACTCAGTAAAGTTTCACTGAGCGAACAAACAGTTGACCACAACCATAATAACTGTGGCATAGGGTTAAGCTTTAGCCTTATAGACTCATTTTTTTGCCTGAGTCCAAAATGTTGTTTCCTTTCTGGGGTTTCCCTCTACCTTGTGGGTGGGCCTTTCAAGTGGTGTATCTAGACTATTGCTTAGATGTTGATAGGTAGCTAGCTGACCAAGCCTGATTGATCAAGGTCATACTTGCTAGGTTACTTACTGATGACTGGGCCATAGGTCTTTGATTGCTCCTGTGCTTTCCATCTTAAATGGGTCTTCCTATTTTCCATTTCTCACTTGGAAATGGGCTAGCCTTATTGGGTTCCTGATTTTTTTATAATAAATATTAAAGATCTCTTTATTTATATTCTGCTTTATTTCTACAAGATTTTAAGGTGGATTAAATTAAGATTATATATATTAAGTAAAGTGGAAGAAAACAAGTAGACAAAACAAAGAGAAGGGATTTAAAAATGTAATAAGGCATGAGGCAAATGCAAAAATGTATCTTGTAAAGACATTGCTTTGCAGAGGTCACCACTCAGTTTCTAGGATGATTTTTCCTGAAGCTTCATGATCTCAGTAGTTCAGGTGAGGGTGGGCAATAAATTCAAGTTTAGCAAAACATACTTATTGCATAACTTTTGGAGCCATTACATGCTAATCTGTATTGTGCAAGATGAAGAGTGGAATATAAAATGTAATTGTTGCCCAACTTTTTTGACCATGGAACCCTTCTTTTTTTTAAGAACATCTTGAGGAACTAATCTTTTCTAGAACATCTTGGGCTATGCTGTCTAGGCAATTAAATGCTGTAAAGGCCTTGAGCTTTATGACTATGCTTCAGAAGGAAGGTTCATATTACATCATAGAAGGGATATAGATGTCTTAGGTTACTTTAGAAGAGATGGTTTAGGTGGGTAGGGTATCTGGGAATCATTTTGTATGAGGAGTGGTTGGTGAAGATAGAATATTTATCATGGAGAAGAGAAGATAGGGGTGAGTTGGGTTGGGGGGACATGGGAGCTGCGGTTGTCAGTATATCGAGGACTGTGTTGTAGAAGAGGGAAAAGAATTGTTTTTTGTGGCTACATGGACAGACACTAGAACCATTGGGTAGAAGTCACAGCAAGATCTGTTTCTACTCAATTTAAGAAAACTTCCTAATTGTCATAATTGTGCAGAGGTGTAAGGGAACTGCCTTAGAAACTAGTGAATTCTCTGGTGCTGGAGTTCCCAGACTGGTGGAGATGTTGTAAAGATTTTAGTAAAGGATTGATGATAGCATTAAACAAAACTTAAGGTTCCTTCTAACTGAGAAGTGTTAAGAATCTATGGAAGTATAATATAGGCCATTTATGATAAAGACATAGGAGATATTCTTCCACAGAGATGCCCGAGTCTGCCTTTGAATATAATATGAAAGTGTGTGTCTCTAGTATCTCACATGTAGTAGATATCCAATAAATATTTGTTAAATGACCTGTGGGGAAAGACAGAGGCTGCCATCCTCAAAAGAGGTAGGGAAGTCTAGATGGATGCACTCTGCATAAGCAGATGGTACTGGTGAGATCAAGCTCCTGGTGGTCCCAGTCGTTACACTCTTTGACCGCCGCATCAAACTTGATAAACAGTAGATTTATCAAAGCATAGCCAGAAATAGAGAGGAGAATCATTCCAGGAATGGTTTTCACCTAGGTTCACACCCTCATCTTGTGTCACAGCTGTTGGGGTTACTGCAGTGATAATTTATGATGGTCAGTTGTTCTTTCTGAGTATAGACAGACAGAGACAGAGCAATCTCCCTAATCCCCATGGAGTGGTGTTTGGGATGATGGTTTCTGATAGGTGAAATTTATTTCCCTTCTCCTAACTCTTTCTACCTTATGTCTGCAAACACAATCCCTGCCTTCTGGATTTTCAGTGTGTTTCATAGAGTTGGGTTGCAAAGTCATTCTTTGCCTATATCATCATGAGAATTTAAGTTTGAGAGCTTAAGTTATATAAAAGAAATGATTAATATTATCAGGTCTCTTAAGTTTAAATACTACATATCTACTTATAATGAGTAAGGAAAGGCTGTTATATGCTTCACATGACATTTGATATTACAGGATAGTGTCTTTCAGTCTTCTGTATTTTTCTGGAAGTTTAATATACACCACTCTGGTGTGGTGTATATTCTACCCAGTGTTTTGGGGCAAGGGTGAGGAATACAGTTTTGTTAATATTAATTAAAAATTTTAGATCTATTGTATATTGATTTTGTTTTTTCCAGGAAGGCTGTTTTGTTTGAAGAGTTGTTTCCCTTGCTCTAATGTTTTTGGACAGCTTTGTGGCTTTCAAAAATACAAGATTCATAGAGGGTTGAACTTTTGTTATAATTATTCTTGTTTTGGGAGCTACTTGAGTTTTTTGATTCTTCTGTGAGGCTTTCAGTAACCGTCCAACTCAAAGCAGTCTCTTACTTTCTATAGATTGGTCTGGTTTGCCCTAATCATTTGATATTTACCCCAAGATACAAAGTCATATATCTTTATTTTATGTTTCAGCCATTATAATCTAAATTTGGGAGTAAGAATCATGCCTTTATATTCTCCACAATTTCTTCTGCTGTGTCTTGGACAAAGGAGTTTAGGAAGTTAGTTATAGTTTAGTCCAAGCTGCTTATTTTATAGATGGAAAACTCAATAAATAATTTGTTGCTTGATTTGATACACATTTAGTATTTATATGTATACCTGTATAGCATGAGTATAATAAGCCTTGAATTAGGACTGTAATTGATTTTGAAAATAACAAAGAGTCTTAGAATTGAGAACTTCCAGGCCACAATAACAATAATAGCATTTTTATTGTCCTTCATAGTTTATAAAGCTCATTTATATAATCATTTCATTGTATTCTCAGAAATCCTGAGGTAGAGAGGTAATTTTATTGTTCCCATTTTAGAAATAGTGAAATGAAGAACCAAAGAATCAACTTAACTAATAATTGATAGTAGGGCTATAACCTAAGACTTTGAACTCCAAGAGTTACACTTGTCCTATTATATCATGTTGCTTCTAGGTTATTTGTCTTGCTGGCAGTGGACAAGATTTCTTTTCAGTAATTCAGCCATCCAATATATGTTGACTGAATGCTCAGGCTATAATACAGAACACATTTCCGGTGCATTGGGGAAAATAAGACTCCTGCGGCATTTTGTTCTTACTACACACAAACATTCACGTGCCTACACAAATGCACATCTATTTATATAGCAGTTATCACACTGAATTGTAATTTGTCTTTTTACATGTCTGTCTCCCCAACCAGACTTTATGCTTCTTGAGCATCCTCTGATTATTCTGTAAGCTCCCTTATATCTTCGATACCAAATACAGATTCTGACACAAAGGTGTTCAGTTTGTGGAATTCGTGAGTGAATGAATGAATAAGTGAATTCTGAAGTGAATGACATGTCCTCTGGGAGCTTACAGTCTTCTTGGGGAGATAAAGCATGAAGTTTACAATAAATACAAAGATAAAACAACAAAAAAAAACAAGTTGTTTTTTTAAAAAGAAACTTTGTTTATAGGGTTTGTTTTTCTTTAACTAATATAAAACAGATTCCCAGCCTGTAGTTCATGTAATTGCTTCCCGGCGTCAGGATTGGTCAGAACATGAGATTGCAATGGAGACTAGCCCCACCATAATTTATCAGGATGTATCCAGTGAATCACAATCAGCTACTTCAACAATCAAAGCTCTATTAGAACTCCAACAGACAACAGGTATGAATTCACATGCTCAATTGAATGAAGCATGTTTTCTCTAGAGATGGTTGTGCTAAAAGACTGCCACTGTTTATTTATTATTTTTTTTGCTATTATCTGAACACATTTCCCCCCCCGGACTTGTCTATAATCATTGGTACAGTCTGTTTACTTGTTAGTTCATTAATATGTACACAAGAGTGCTGAAGCACAGATGGACTATCTGTAGAAAGGAGAAAAAATATGACAGAGCTCTGTCTTCTTTCTGTCTCCTGCTTAAAAAGGACAGTCCTTTTGTTTCTAGCCACCAGAAAGGAATAGATGTGCACAGGTGCGGTGGCTTATACCTGTAATCCCAGCACTTTGGAAGTCTGAGGCGGTAGGATCACTTCAAGCCAGGAGCTCAAGACCAGCCTGGGCAATTAGTAAAACTCTGAAAAAATAAGAAATCTCTAAAAAAAACAATAAAATAAAATAAATCTTTAAAAATAAGAAATCTCTAAAAGCATTTGAAAAATTAGCTAGGTGTGGTAGTGTATGCCTGTAGTCCCAGCTACTCAGGAGGCTGAGGCGAGAGGATCATTTGAGCCCAGCAGTCCAAGGCTGAAGTGAGCTGTGATTGTCTCACTGTACTCCAGCCTGGTGACAGAGCAAGACCGTCTCTCTCTCTCGCTCTCTCTCTCAAAAAAAAGAGGATATCACTTCTAAGCACAAGGATAGATGCAGTATAGTTGCTAGTTGTATTCATGAATAGCAAGAGGCAGATTGAAGGGCACCTGCCATCTTCCTTGATACTGATGGGGCAGTTTTGTGGTCATAAAACACCATTAATGGCCCTTGCTAACATTTTGATTTGTTTTAACTTTATCTTCGATTTATTTCTTGTATAACATAGGTTAGCCACTTGAGCCTCCATGCAAAGTTGTCCTCATGTAACAAGATCCTATCAGTATTTCTAGTTACTAATTATCTTTGGTAAACTGTAGAACAAACCTGTGGAAGTTATATTGACTTTTCTATTGTAATAAGTCAAAGATTGTTAGAGTATTTAAGTGACCTTAGCAGTGATCTCATCCAACACTTTCATTTTATGGATAAGCAAACTGAGATCAAGAGACGTTATCCAGTTGGTTAGTGGCAGAGTGAGTCACATCTTTTGGCTCCCAGTTGAATGTCCTTTCTACTTGTGGGGTGACTTTTGTATTCATTTTGTTTTGTTTTACTTTCTTTGTTTAAATGATTGTTTTGATTTTGTCACATTATGTACTTGATGGGAGTGATCATTCAGTGGACTTAGTTACTGGTTACTGTTTATTATAACTTCCACTCTGTACTACCCAAAGACTACTGTAATGTAATGTAAGTCTTTGGTTAGTCCTATTGGTGTTATTTTTGGCCTTAGGCATTTCCTTAGTTCATTGTCTTTGATGTGCTCAGCCATTTCCATTAATGCCTTATAGAGGTTTTGAATGAATAGGTTTTTATATTTATAATATTAGAAAGTGAATCTATTCATTGAAACCATTCTTTATTCCAGACTTTTATATCAGCTATTTTTACAGAAACAGAGAAGCCATTTTTTCCTAACAGTGAAAACTTTTATTCTTAAGAGTCATTGAAGACATTGTAATACTTCTTTGGAGATTATGTTGAATTTTTAGTAGCTCTAAATTAAATTGGTCACTGTGTTGTGCTATCTGGGGAGATATGCCCTAGAGCAACTCATGCGGTGTACTGCTTATTCACCCTTTGTTTTTAGCCTGGTGAACTCAAGACTACCACCTTGAAGAAGGGTAAAGGAAATACCCTAAGGAGAGTGTGTGCAAGAGAAACACCCATTTGTTTGGCCTAGAGATAGATAACGGGAAGGATTTTAGTGTGATTACATGAGTCCTTGCTAGGCTGCTGAGTATGGTTATGTAAGTTGTTACCTATATCTGCCATTCCTAGCAGTCTGCCTTTTTCTTTTTGATTCACTGTCTACTTAGTCACTGCCAGTGTGGCGCCCCAGAGGTCTGGTTCATTACTCCCATGGACAACTCTGGTTTTGGTACTTGCTTGTAATAAAAGTTAACTTTTCCCCTGACTTTTTTACGCAGTAAAGGAAAAATTGGAATCTAAACCAAGACAACCCACTATTGACTTGAGTCAAATGGCAGTGCCTATTCAGATGACCCAGGAAAAGAGACATTCTCCTGAGAGTCCATCAATTGCTGTGGTAGAGTCAGAACTAGTTGCTGAATACATCACTACTGGTAGGTGTCCTATTAAAACATAGTATTAAGGTAGGATAGCTACCTTTCTGGATTTCATGGGACAATTGTTTGGGGAAGAATATATTCTTTATATTTTTAGTTCTTTTCCTGTTTTTTTTTTCAGAGCAAATTTACATCATCCTTGGGATTTACCCCATCTTAATGACTAGGGGGAAAAATAGGATGTTACAAAGTTTGCAAGTAATGTAAAACTGCAAGTTGGCCATAAATAATAACATCTGTGAATATAGGGCAACGGCTGTAAGGAGAGGATAAATGTCTTTTATCTAAGAACAAGTATTTTTATGCATCTGGATTTTTTAGTTTTGGGGATGGTGGGTTAAGGGGGAAAGAAGGTATGAAATCCAACTCTTTTATTTTAATATAAAAAATGTGAAAATCTTTAAATCCCTGTAAATACTCAGGAGTTCTGGTGGAAAACAGATTGGGTATTTGTTTAAAATGTGGTCTGGCAGTACTAATGAGATTTTTGGATGGCATATATGAAGTAAAGCAGGAAGGATAATAGATTCTTTCTTCCATATTCTGGTGAGACCACACCTGGAACACTGCTTTCTGTTTTGAACACTTCGTTACCTTGTGATCTGAAATAGTTCAGAGAGAAGTAATGTGAATAATTAAGGAGTTAGGAAAGATTACTTATGAAGCAATATCATAAGTAGAGAACTCCTATCTTAAGTTTTCTTAAACAGTGATTAAAGGAGAACATAAACTTACAAATATTTGAAGGATGTAAATACCACAAAGGAAAAGAAATTTTTTGACATCACGTTAGGAGATATTATTAAAACTAATGGGTTAAAATTGCCAGAAGGGAAAATCTAATTAAGATACAGAAAGCCATCTAGAATCTTTCTTTAGAGATATTTAGCAGAAAGCTAATTAAAGCAGAGGCCGATATTCTGGGGAACTCAATGTTAAACCTCTGGGGGTAAACTAGATTATCAAATGGTAAATAGATGAAAAGACCTGTGATTTCTTCCCTTACTTATCCTTTTCAGAACGCACTGATGAGGGGACAGAGGTTGCTTTTCCCCTTCTAGGTAAGTGGTGTGCATCCATTTGTAGTATCACTGAAGGTAAAAGATGTTGTTTGGGGGAAACCACTTAAATGGATGCGCTCTACTCTGATCTGGTAGAGGAAAGGTAAGCTCCACTTAGTGAAAGGGAGAGAGATTTTCCGTTTGCAGAATAGTGGGATTCTTTCTCAGAAATGAGCAGTTTGACACTGGGAAAAATAAGAGTTGTTTAAAAAAAATAAATGAGTGTTTTATGGTACTTATATGGCCCAGTTAGGGTCAATTCAGCCATTTTCCAAATGTTAACTCTGTGACCTCCTTCCACAATCTCCACCCACCATACTTGTAGCCGTATGAGCATTTTCTTTGACTTCAAAACCAGCTGCCTGGCCCTGGCCCTGTATCCTTCCATTATAGATGTTAGTTTTGTCTGACTTTCCTAAATTCTGCAGAATTATTGTGAAGAAATTTATAATATCTTGAAGGAGGATTATTTTTAAATTGTTTTAATTGATCTTCTATTAAATCCATTTCATTTCTTAATAAAAAATTTAATTATGAAGATTAGTATGGGCAGCAGAAACATTTTATATAATCATTTATATAACATAGCATTTTTATGTAACATAAATAATAAATTTATTATTTATTTTCAAATGTAGTTCATTTCTGATGATGCTTTCATTAAAAAACAATTTGCTTGCTTAATTTTAGTATTACGATGACTTGTTTTTTCTCCTACTCAGTTATATTGTAAATGATTTCAATAGTTGTGTTTTAATATAAACGTTGACTCCTTTATTTTCAGTTCAGTTGAGCACATGTGGAAGATTTTATTAACTCATATAATTTAAAATGTACATATAAAACATACTGTGAAATACAGTAAGGTACTGTAGCATGTTTATAAAAGAATACTAGTAATGTTGCCTGTAATCTCCTATCACATGTAGACATATAAATAGCAACAATAGAAACACCACACTTGTGAATGTAGATAGAATGTGTCATAAAAAAATCAATGAAGTTTATATTTCACCGGATAGTTTTAAAGTGCATCCTGATAGTACATAGATGGTATTTTTACATTGATTTCTATCGTGATCATTTTAATCTTGGACACCTCACTATGAATTTTCTAAGCATGAAACCATTGCTACTTGAAATTGTAGATCAAAGTGTATCAACCGTAGAATCATGAATTATTGAGAAAGTTTTAATGGCCCTACAGTCCTTATCTAATTTTCAGGTTTGTTTGACTTTATCTGTTTCTGCTTCAGAGGATCAGTTTCCCAGTAACCATAAGTGTTTTTAAAGCTCTGAAGATTTAGAAATAGCACATGTTTATACTGTTTAAAAGTTGAAATTGAGGCTGGTAAAAGATGATAAATTGGCCCTTATGTAGATGTATATAGTTTTAGTTACTTCATGGGACCTTTGTAGCAAAAGAATAAGAAGTGGGGTTGTTTCCTACACCGTACTCTTAACCTATTTGTGTCAGATGAGCTAAGTTTGAGATGACAGAACAGATTTTTCTGTTCTTCTTTTTTAAATTTACATTTTGTTTAGTACTTTATAATTTAAGGACCATTTTTTAATCCATTACATCATTTGGTCCTCTTCTAGATAGAAGCATCAAGTTTTTATTATTTCATTAAAAAAATCAAACCAGGCCAGGCGTGGTGGCTCACGCCTGTAGTCCTAGCACTCTGGGAAGCCAAGGTGGGAGGATCGCTGAGGTCAGGAGTTCGAGACCAGCCTGAACAACAGCAAGACCCCATCTCTGCTAAAAATAGAAAGAAATTATCTTGACAACTAAAAATATATAGAAAAAGTTAGTGGGGCATGGTGGCGCATGCCTGTAGTCCCAGCTACTTGGGAGGCTGAGGCGGAAGGATTGCTTGAGCCCATAAGTTTGAGGTTACTGTGAGCTAGACTGACGCCACGGCACTCTAGCTTGGGCAATGGAGCGAGACTCTATCTCCAAAAAAAAGAAAAAAAAATCAAACAAAACTTCTAAGTTTTAGAGGCTAATAGTGGGTAAGTGATCTCTTCAAATTCACTTGGCTAGTTGGTGGCAGAGCAGGACAGAATCCAAGTGTGACTCTTGGTCTAATTTATTTTCTGCATTATCACCCTGACTTCTTACATTTTTAGGAACTTTAACGTTATGAGACAGTCATTTAATATAAAGGAGTGAATACTTCCAATATTTGTATTGTATATGAAACTGGGACCAGGAGATTAAAGAACTTGTATTGCCTTACTCTCCTTAAGGATATTAGTCTGGGATTGTAGAAACTGATTATTGCTTTGATATTTTAATGGGAGGAAAATCACTGGAGAAAATGATTACTCCTGCTAGGAGGATGTAACTTTAAGAAGTTCCTCCTTTGTGATAATAGTTTTCACAGTGCTTCCTTATACATTTCTCATCTCATCCTTATAATAGCTCTGTTATTCCCATTTTACAGATGAGGAAACAGAGTCTCAGAGAAGATAAGAGACTTTCTAGAGTCACACAGCTCATAGATGGGCAGACTCTGATCTCCTGCCTCCTAGTTCACAATACTACACTTTCTGTCTGTGATGCAAGCTCACAGACATTTGTTTAAAATGACTACTGGTTACAGTTGCTGTGGTGATTTCTGGAGAAATATCATCACCTCCTCTATTTTCAGTCAGCCATCGCTCCCAGGCCCAACAACCCTCCCAGCCCCAGCGGACCCTGCTCCAGCATGTGGCTCAGTCACAGACTGCAACACAGACTTCAGTGGTGGTGAAGTCCATCCCAGCGTCTTCCCCTGGAGCAATCACCCACATTATGCAGCAGGTTGTATCTCTTCTTTTTCTTCCTGTCTTCTGTAACTGTCCCTTTCCTGAAATAAGGTTCAGTTTCATCTTCTGTTTTAAGAGGAGAAATAACTGAATTGTAGAGTATGTAATTTAACTGTGAATTAAAGGTCTTAACACCAGAAAATAATTATGAAACAATATTTTTTAATCTTCTGTGAATGCTTACCATTTCAAAAGGGTCAGGCTGTCTACATGAGTCTAATGACATCAGAATTGATCACTGTTTCTTTGTATGTTATTGTATATCAGATTTTCAAATGAAATAACATTTGACTAATGTTTAGCTGTTTGCTGCTGGGTTTATTTTGTTTTGTTTTTTGCTTTTGCTCATGGGAACTTTATAAATACGTATGAAAATAAATATTTGATTTCTTTATATTTGGCCAATAGAGGAAGAGATGTGATAGGAAGTTGAGAATATAAACATAATATAAAATGGGAACATCTGGTAGTAAGAGTAGTGGAGAAAAGGAAAAATATGTTGATAGGTTGATTTTGTGTCAGATACTGTGTTTGAGCTTTAAGCATATTAACTTCTTTGATTCTCAGCATGATCTTGCAAGGTGGGTATATTATCCCTCTTTTACAAGTGAGGAAACTCATGCTCACAGAAGTTAAGTAACTTGTCCCAGGTGGCAGAGCCAGAATTTAAACCCAAGTGAGCTGCCTCTCTTATACAGTTATATCATGGATATCATATTTAACATAGTGGTAGATTTAGTAGTCACATAAATCACCATCGCTCAGATGGGAACAGTTGAAACTAATTGTAAGCAAACTACCTGAAAAGAAATGAAGAGATATTGAATTGAAAAATCTGTATGTATAAAGTCATTGTGATGTGGAGGAGAGTTAAAATGGAATGTCAAAGTTTTAAAGTTTAGAGTGGGTGTATAGCATATGATAAGGTAGTGCTAAGGATGGATATAAGTAGATCTTTTTTTTTTTTTTCATTTCAGTATATTACGGGGGTGCAAATGTTTAGGTTATGTATATTGCCCTTGGCCCACCAGAGTCAGAGCTTCAAGCGTGTCCATCCCCCATATGGTGCGTACCACACCCATTACGTGTGTATGTACCCATTCCCTCCTCCTCCCGGGTATAGTTAGATCTTCTTGTGTCTCTAGGAGAAGCCAACTGGTCAGGGGTTTTGCTGGGTATCAGGTCTCAGGAGGTTGGCCCTCACCTGAAAGGTCCTGACACTGACCTTTGTCCAGACACCTAGAAAGGTCAGACCGGCTAGCCATAGTCATGTCACTCAAGATGATTCCTCCTCCTAACCCATTACTGACACCAGACAGTCTTCCTTTCCACTGACAGGAGAACTCGTCCCCTCCCCAACCTCTTTCCCTCCCGGGAGCCAGGTCTCTGGGAAGCTGTTGCCTGGTGGCCTGGAATCTGAGCAATGGGGCAAGAAGGGCTGGTGGCGAAGTGATTCACACAAACCTTGGTGAAGCCTGAAGAACCATCTCCATTCCCTGCAGGGAGGTCCTCTGTGGGGACTGGGATGGGCACGTCTCTCAGACAACATCCTTGACTTTGTGTACAGCACTGAACATACACATGGCCAAACTGGGGTTCTCTGAACCTTGGCTTTTCTCTGGACCCCTCACTCTTTGGTTGTTGCATTCTTTCCTTAGATAAGTTAATGTCTTATGAGTAGGCTGAAGAGCCTTTTCTTAAGCCAGGAAGCCTTTCTCTTCTTTTTCTGTGTTGAGCTGTGCTTACAGGACTACCTTATTCCTCTAATCTGTAGGTTCTGGGCCCTCTAGGACTTTTACTATAGTAGTGAGTAGACCAATTTTTGAAGTACTTAATGTCTGAGAATTTAAATTATAAGAGTTTCTATCTAAAGCCTCCTTGAGGTTTCTTCATCTTTTTAGGCTCTTTTGAAAATTTTTGAATGAATCTCATAAACAACTCTTTTTCCAGTTTGAGGAAAATGTAGCAATGTAGGTGTTTTTCTAATTTCATTCTTACTTTGTGCCTTTTTTACTTAGGCATTAAGCAGTCACACTGCTTTTACCAAACACAGCGAGGAACTTGGAACTGAGGAGGGCGAGGTTGAAGAGATGGACACTTTAGACCCTCAGACAGGTCTGTTTTACCGATCCGCCCTGACTCAATCACAGTCAGCTAAACAGCAGAAACTTAGCCAGCCCCCGCTGGAACAGACTCAGCTGCAAGTGAAAACCCTGCAGTGCTTCCAGACTAAACAGAAGCAGACCATCCACCTGCAGGCAGACCAGCTCCAACACAAACTCCCGCAAATGCCTCAGCTTTCCATCCGGCATCAAAAACTCACCCCTCTCCAGCAAGAACAAGCGCAGCCTAAGCCAGATGTACAGCACACACAGCATCCCATGGTGGCCAAAGACAGGCAGCTTCCTACCTTAATGGCACAGCCCCCACAAACTGTAGTACAGGTGCTTGCAGTGAAAACCACGCAGCAGCTCCCTAAACTGCAGCAGGCTCCGAACCAACCAAAAATCTACGTGCAACCCCAAACCCCCCAGAGCCAAATGTCGCTCCCAGCCTCGTCAGAGAAACAGCCGGCAAGCCAGGTAACGGAATATTGATAGCATGCAAAGTTAAACTTCTCTGTTCACGGAAAAAAAATGAGAACATCAGACCCTATCATGGTAGCAGTGCTTTCTTCTGGCAAGAGGAAACCCAAAAGCCTCATTACGCTGGTATTACTTTGCCCCATCAGAAGGTTGACATTAGGAAAGAAATGCACGCATTATTATGTAGGAAGAAAAAAAAAAAGCATAGCACTCAGAACTTGATTTTCCAGGCAGTTTTTAATGAAATCACTTCAGCATTGACCAACAGTGCATAGAAGCGATATTTCTAAATTATTTTTATTTTTAGGTATAAAATATTTATTTCCATGCCTATAAACTCTTATTTCTGTGGCAATAATGCTAAGTAAACTGCAGTCTTTTACGGAACTTCGTTGAATGTCTTCTTTTGTAGTTTACATCATCACCATCTAGTTAATAAATTTATCTTATAGATTGCAGAGGAATTATCTGTGGATAATTGAAAAAATTACATTAGTGAAAGTCAGTGGCTCTGGAGTGATATGCATGTGTGTATTGTATATATTATAAATACATATATGTATATATAGAATATGTTTGTATAAATGTATTTTGAAGCAAAAGATTGGAAAAAATCTTACTTCTTTTTATTTTAAAAAGCCGAAGATTATATGAAATAATTTGAGCCAGGTTGAAGGTATACTGTTAAGGGATATAAATCCCAAAGGAAAACTTGGCTGCCGTGACTTTTTTTCCCCCCTTTACTGCTATAAACCTTGGCTGGCTGAACAAAAGTTCTTTCAACCCCTCTTCGTTCCCTATATAAAAGTAACCAGATCCTTCCAATTTAGCCCTCTTTTTAAAACACCAAGCTTCAAAAATGTCTTCCTAGTATACCGCACGAATGTTTCTTTTGCCATATTGTCTGGGGTGTTTGATTAGGTTTTCTCAGAGATGTAGCTGTAACACACACAACCCCAATTTATTTTCAGGTGGAGCAGCCAATTATAACCCAAGGATCCTCTGTTACAAAGATAACTTTTGAGGGGCGCCAGCCTCCCACAGTTACAAAGATAACTGGTGGCAGTTCTGTGCCTAAGCTGACATCACCAGTTACAAGCATATCTCCCATTCAGGCCTCTGAGAAGACAGCAGTGTCAGACATTTTGAAAATGTCTTTGATGGAAGCACAGATTGATACAAATGTAGAGCATATGGTAGTGGAACCCCCAAAGAAAGTTCTTGCCACTAGTTTGCTCACTGGTGAAGCAGGATCATTACCCTCCACCCACATGGTGGTGGCAGGGATGGCGAATTCCACTCCCCAGCAACAGAAATGTAGAGAGTCCTGTTCAAGTCCATCTGCTGTTGGCCCTTCCCTAACGACAAGGAAAATCGATGCACCAGGAGTGCCTACGACAGGCCAATTCATGCGTATTCAGAATGTAGGCCAAAAGAAAGCTGAAGAGAGCCCAGCAGAAATTATCATCCAGGTAAGAATTGGAAGGAAAATGAGAAATCTTGGGGATTGTGGGTTTGGTATGTTTTGGGATGTCACAGGAAGAGTCAGACCAGGATGGCAAGAAGACATAGAGATTATCTTTGAGGTGGTGTTTGACAAATTTGGTTTAATACCTATTACAAATATACAAATTTATACTTGTCTTCAGGAAGAGAATCATAGAAAATTGGTGGATATTGTCACACAGCATATCGTAAAGGCAATAAAGGCCCCCGGGCCCATGTGTCAGCTTGATTTTGTAAGATACAAGCCATACTTCCCAGTGTGTTAGCAAGTCAACCCAGAAGATTAGCAATTTCCTAGGTTCAAATTTTAGACTCCCCAATCTTTACTCAAAAAATCCTGGAATGTAACTGGATTGTACTTTTATTTCAAGTTAATTTCAGGGATTCTTTCCTTGGAAAAACAATTCTTGTTCTTTATCCAAATTTATGGTTCTGTGGGACAAACCTCAGTTAACTTGGAATGTCTGAAGAAACATGTTCTAAGGAGATGTTTCTAAGTAATTTTTTATCTAACTTGGGATTAACTTTGCTTTTTATTTCAATCATTGTTATTTTAAAAATCTTGTTACGGTTACTGTCTGCTTTGGTAAGTACAGGCTAGTTAACATAATGGAATATTCACTGACAGTAGATCTTCCTTTGCCTCACATTCCCTTCGTTCTAAAAGTCATCTCTCATCATGCATAATAGATCAAGACTGAAGAATTACTGGGTCCAGATTATATCTTAGAAGTTGTGCTTTATTTCCATCTCTCCTTGTCAATGTATCAGGTTGTTTTCTTGATATTTGTCATTTTTTGCTAAGCTGATATATAGCTTAGAAGATATCAGAGCAGCACATTTTAGTTAATTGAGCATTTGGATTTATTGAAATGTGAATAGTCTAGGATTTACCATAGATCCACTATTGTGTGACTTGGAAGTTTCTGTGGTAAACTTTCTCTTTGCTGTGATGTCAAACTATGAGAGAATGGAAATTGACCAATGTTAAACCAATTAAGATATAATTAAGTATGGGGGAAAGGCTCAAAGGCAAGTAGAAATGGCCATTGAATTATTCAAATAATTTATTTCTGTTTGTAAAAATGAATATTAGCGAATTAAATAATCCTTGATAAAAGGGTTTGTGATTTTTAAAATTTTTCCCTGAAGAGGTAGGGTATAGTGGCAAAGGAATGATTCTCTGACTTTGCCATTCTTTGTATGACTTTGGGCAAGGCTACTTAACCTCACGCTACTTAGATTCCTTATCAGTAAAATGGGAATAAGTATTGCCTACTTTATAGGATTGATGTAAGGATTACACAAAATTGAGCACCTAGCACAGTACCTGGCTTGTAGTGATTGTCCAACATGTGGTAACTAGTAATGTTTTTACTGAAATTTACTGTGGCTACTGGGAGTTTAGATTGCTATACTCACTAAATTGAAAACCATTTTGGATAGCTTATTGGGAAATTATTTTTCTGTACTTTATTAACACGGGTGAAAATGTGATTTGCTTCATGTGTCAAGGGTGATAACTAATGCATAGGTTCTCTAAAGGATTCTCAGCCAGATATTAGCATGTCCCATGTGCTAGCTGTGCTATGTCAGAGATAAGGGCAGCAGAGTAATTAAGAACCAAGCCGTTGGAGTCTGAGATCCCTGAATTTAATTTCCACTTGTACTCATTATGTAATAGCACTGTGGCTTGGGGCAACTGAGTTAACCTCTGTACCCCAATTTCTTTACCTATGAAATGGAAACAGTAACATCTATCTCACAGAGTTGCTTTGAGGATGAAGTGAGAAAATGTATGTAAAAGCACCTGGTCAAGTGTCTGATGTAGAGCAGTATTCCATAAAGATAACTCCTACTATTATGCTCATCAGTTATATATTGTTAGAACATTTTCAGATCTTACTAGTTATGTTTAACTTTGATCTGAAGTATTGATTTATTGAGTCTGTGAAGTGCTTTGATTCTTTGAAGAATGCTCTATAAAATTCAATATTTGATGTTAAATGCTTGGAATGAAAAGCATTGTTCTTTGTAGACAGACAATCTGTATTTCTTTCATTGGTTCATTTATTCATTCACTCATTCCACATGTGTTTTTTAACCACTGTGTTCCAGGTACTGTGCTAAGTGCTGAAGATAAGGAAGTAAACAAGGTGGATATGTTTTCTATCCTGAAGACATCTATAGGGAATTTATAGACTTTTAGAACTGCAAAAATCTTAGAGCGTATCTTCCAACTATCTTATTTTACACAAGATTAATCTAAGGCTGAAGGAGATGGAGTGACTTACTTAGAGCCCCACAGCAAGTCAGAGACAAAGCAGAACTAAAATCTAGGTCTCCACCCCATCTAATAGTTCTTCACAATGATCAGAAATATGGAAGAGAGAGAGAAAAACAAACAAAACTTCACCTCCTAGAATCAATTGATTGCATTATTTTCTTGAGAGTGTTAAATTTATTCTCCCCACCCTCCATAGTGTTAAATTTATATCTTTCCCCAGTAAAAGGTTATTTTGGTCAGGTATATTTGCACAGCTCTAGTATTCAACTTTACTCTGAGGTTTTTAATGTTAAAAATGTATTCTAAAAAATGTATTATTCATTTGTGAAATGTTTATTGAGCATCTACTGTGTGCCAGGCCCTGGTCAAAGCTCTAGGCATCTAGCAATGAATAAAATAGTCAAGGTCTGTGCTCTGTCTCTGCTCTCATAGAGCTTATATCCTAAGGATAAAAAACAATCTAACAAACACTTGATAAATACAATAAAGAAAATGTAATAGAATATATTAATAATAGAGGTGGAGGGTGGGACCAACCCACTACTTTTGGTTTGGTGGCCATAGAAGGAAGGCTTCTGTAAGCATTTGAGCTAAATTACAGATGACAGGATAGAGCTAGCCATGCAAAGATTTAGAGGAAGAGTATTCCGTGAAGAGGGGAAGGACTGGTTCAAAAGCCCTGATGTACAAGTGCATTTGGCATGAGGCTGGAGCTATGGTACGGAGTTTGATTATATAGCAAGTACAAGAGGAAATAGTTACAGAGTTTTAAGCAGAGGTATGACATGAACTGATGACACACCTTTTAAAAAGATGTCTAGAGGCTGGGCGCAGTGGCTCATGCCTGTAATCCTAGCACTTTCGGAGGCCTAGATGGGAGGATCACTTTTGGTCAGGAGTTCAAGACCAGCCTGAACAAGCATGAGACCCTGTGTCTACAAAAAATAGAAAAATTAGCCCACTGTGGTGGTGCACGTGCCTGTAGTTCCAGCTACTCTGGAGGCTGAGGCAGGAGGATCACTTGAGTCTAGTAGTTTAAGGTTGCAGTAAGCTATGATGGTACCACTGCACTCTAGCCAGGGTGACAGAGTGAGACCTTGTCTAAAAATACAAATAAATAACAAAGAAATAAACAAAAAGATGTCTAATAAAGATGAGGAAAAAGAATCTGACAAGGCAAAATGCCTATGATATTTACTTGCTCAGAGGCCCATGGCAATTGTTTATCTACTGGTGTTTTTATTGTTTTAAAGGCAAGTTTTGACCTCTCTTGTACTTGAATGATTTCATTACTCTCATTTTCAATAAAGATTGTTACTATGTGACCCAAATAAATAACTTCCCCTTTGAACCACCAAAGAGGGTTAAAATATATTGTGGTATCAGCAAATCATTCATCTTGCAAATAAAGAGCAAAATTTGGCTACATTTGCATTTAAATTTGCCTAATGATCAAATGAAAGTATCCTTCAAAGTTTGTCTCTTGAATTAGGCAATAGACTTCTGCCTCCTTTGTGAGAAGAGGCTCCATAAAGGAGTAGAAAGATCACTTTGAGTTGTATAAGACTTGAATTTGAATCCTGGCATTAACCCTGACCAACTCTGTGACTTTAAGTCACTTACCATCTCACTTTCCTCATTTGTAAATGGGAATAATAATTTTCTTATGGGGATTTAGTAAAGCATTATATGTGAAAGCACCTAACACAGTGCCTGGCATGTAGTAGTTGTCCAATAAATGTCAGTTTTCTTTTTTTCTTTCTTAGTGTTGTTGGGGAAATCCTTCTTTTACCTTTTCTTACCATAAAGATTCTCCTGTGTCTTCTCTTCCAGGCCATTCCCCAGTATGCTATTCCTTGTCACTCCAGCTCCAATGTGGTAGTAGAGCCCAGTGGGCTTCTTGAGCTAAATAACTTCACCAGTCAGCAGCTGGATGACGATGAGACAGCAATGGAGCAGGACATAGACAGTAGCACGGAGGATGGAACCGAGCCCAGCCCCTCGCAGAGTTCTGCTGAACGGTCCTAGTGTTTTGGACACAGTAGTGCACTTTAAAACCTGCTTGGTTACCAAGTGTCCAGGGAAACCCTTGTATTTTGATGTCTAGAAAAAGCACTTTGCCCGTACTTAGGCTGTGGACCCTAAAACAGCAGTGTTTCAACAAGATATTGCTGCAGGAGCAGCATTTTAAAACAAGATAAAACTCACAGGGGAATGTACTTTTTTAAAAAAAAGAAAAGAAAAAAAAAAGGATGCACATCTGCAGTGACTTAAGACCTGAATTCTTTCTCTGTTGGACCATGGCTGATGGAAAAGTTTTGTCTTGCAGTGGAAAGAGACTTTTCCTGTGAATGTTTCTCAACTGGTTTCTACTGAGCAAAATACCATCTTGAAGGAGAATGTGAATAGTTTGTATTTTGAAATGATGTGTCAGGAAAAGTTTTTTAAAAATCTTTTATGTTTTTGCAAATCCCTGGAAGTGTTGAATTGGTTAACATTTTACATTTGCTCAGTTCATAATTAGTTTATAAATATCTAAAAAAATATTGGTATTAAAGAATCCTTGTTGGATGGTGGAAATCAGATCCCTAACCAGTGGGAAGTGCTGTTTAGGTGGCTTGTACATTCTCATCAGTTGTATGCTAATTTATTGTGGTGTTATTCCTTTGTGCTCTAGGCAGCACACTTGCCTTCTATTTATTTAAGTGTAAACATTTCAAAGCAGGCCATATTCCTTCTGACAAATTTCTTGTAAATCGGGACTGCCAACCCTTTCCTCGGCTATCACCCCCTCCCCCCTCCCTTCCCCTCCTCCAGTAAGAAAACTTATTAGAAAATGTTTCATTGTGAAGCAGAGGAAAAGAAACATTTTCTGTCCCAAAGGAAATGTTCAGTTTTGTTAAGGAAACAAATTATTCATTTATACAATGCTTTCTTAACGTTGAAATTGCACATTCATGTTGGACTGAGACTTTGAAAATAATTTTTATTACATATTTCTGTTTAAGCCCCTTTGAAATGTATAAAAAGTTCATTTACAGTTCTCAATGTAACATTTTTGAGTATTCTACCTTTTTAGGACAGTTTGTTTAAACAATATGTTTTGGTCTTGTGATTGCTGTCTGTCACAAGTAGAGTGAGGGGTAAGGAGGTGGGAGGGTAACAGTCAGTTTTGACAAGTTGTGGCAAAGGAAACTATACTTTTCATTTTTAAAAAATGTAAATAGAAAATTTTTAACGGTTTTATATAGATTTCACTATAAATAAGCATTTTAAGACTGACAAATGTTGAACTGTACATACGTATATCAGCATAACTGCCCAATTTTTTGGTGCTGAAGTACTGTAAGTAGAATTCATCAACAGTTTCCTAATTTTTGCATCTACATCTGGGGAAAAAAAGCTGTGATATTATAGTTAACAAATTCTGACTAGAGTGACACTGAAGATTTAAACACAAGCATTCATGAGAAGCACTGATCTCTGGTGGTTGTCAATATTTCTACTAGGTGACAATGACTTACCCATAGATGGAGCTGTTGGATATTATTTTATTGTACAAATTCATGTTTAAAAATCTTTGTGACTCTGTTTCTAGTTAAGTAATTTTTTAACCTCTCTTGGGTCATAGACTTCTTTGGAAATCTGATTAAACTATGATCTCTCTCACCAAAAAGATACACATGCCACATGTTAACTACATGTTAGACCTTGCATACAATTTTAGGGGTTCATGGGCCCCCAGGCCTATCCATGTATTCCAGATTAAGCCCTTGTTATGGTCAATCGATTACTTACAGATGTAAGTTTTTATGAAATAAAGTATCTTTTAAATATTCATGGATCAGGTAGCAAAAGCAAACTTGAATAAATTTATGTTCTACATATTTTGGCAGCAGAGCTTACCTGCGTCCCTTTGAGAATTTAGCCTTAGTATGTTTCCACATCTGGGATGGCAAATAGAATTGCCATAGTCCAAGTTAAAAAATATATATATACACACACACATAAATTATCAAGTGAGAGGTTAAATTTTTTCTTTTAAATTTGCTAATTCCAAATACAGCATGAATTTGTTTGTTCAACAAATGTTAATTAAGCATCTTCTGTGTGACAGATACCATTCCAAGCACCCGGGATACCATAGTGAACAAAAAAGAAAATCCTACCTTTATGGAGTTTGTAAACAGGGCTTTCTGCTGATGAAATGGGTATGAGGGATGAAGAAATGAGAAGACAAGAATGATTCTTAGGTTTCTTGATTAAGCGGGTAGATGGTGATGCCATATATGGATTTCTAGACAGCCTTTCACTGAAAGTCTTAGCATTATATCTATTAGTAGTCTGTGTTTAAGTCCATAAATTAAAAGGATATTTAGAGATTACAATGCAAATGCTACAGAATTATTAGCATCCCACAACTGTCAGGCAGTGGTAAGAAAAATCCATTTGGTTCAATGTAAACTTTAATGAGTGCCTAGTATTGCAGGTGTAGTTTATGATGAACTTAGACAACTTTTTTTAAAAAAGCTTTTATAAGATATTCATATGCCATACAATTCATCCATTTAAAGTGTACTATTCAGTGGTTTTTAGTATATTCACAGAGTTGGACAAATCATTACCACAATCAATTTTAGAACATTTTTGTTGGTCCCAAAAGAAACCCATAACCCTGAAACCGCCACCACCACCACCACCACCCCAGCCATAGGTGACCACTAATTCTGTCTCTATGGATCTGCCCATTTTGGACATTTCATATAAATGGAATCATACAATATGTGGTCTTTTGTGACTGACGTCTTTCGCTTAATATTTTCAAGGTTCATCCATGTTGTAGCATGTGTCAGGACTACATTCCTTTTTATGGCCATTCCATCGCATGGATACTATCACATTTTGTTTATCCATTTATCTGTTGATGGTCATGTGTGTTGTTTCTCCTTTTTGGCCAAAAAGAATAATGCTGCTATGGACATTTATGTACAAGTTTTACATATGTTTTCAATACTCATTGGTGTATACCTACGATTGAAATTGCTGGGTCCTACAGTAACTGTTTAACCCTTTGAGAAACTGACAAACTTTTTCACAGTGAATGCCTGTATTACATTCCCATCAGCAGCATATGAAGGTTCCAATTTCTCCACATCCTTGCCAACATTTGCTATTTGTCTTTTTGGTTGTATTAAATAGTTATCCTGGTGTGTGAAGTGTAAAGTAGTACTTCATCATGGTTCTAATTTACATTTTCCTGATGGCTAATGATGAGCATCTTTTCATGTGCATATTGGCCATTTGTATATCTTTGGAGAAATATCCAGGCTCTGCCTGTTTTTCAATTATTTTCTTTTTCCCTATTTTAAATTGAGAACTTTTGAAGTAGAGGAAATAATTACTATTATTAGGAGAAAATTAATCTGTTCTGTGCTAATTAATTCATCACCCTTAAAATCTTAGTCCTAGTTCTTACTCTCTAATGTAGCAAATTACATAGCGTTACTAAAACTGTATAGTTTTACAGTTGAAACTTGCTTTTTGTTGTTGTTTTGTTTTTTTTTTTTGAAACAGAGTCTCACTCTATTGCCCCAGCTAGAGTGCCATGGTGTCAGCCTCACAGCAACCTCAAACTCCTGGGCTCAAGCCATCCTCCTGCCTCAGCCTCCCGAGTAGCTGGGACTACAGGCATGCACCACCATGCCCGGCTAATTTTTTTCTCTATATATTTTTAGTTGTCCAGCTAATTTCTTTCTA
>CAUYRT010059894.1:0-31309 GCA_963574885.1 Lepilemur ruficaudatus
CTATACCTGCAGCATTTTAAGGAGACAGATAATAAGGTTTTTTTAATGAATTAATGTATATACTATGAGTTGTGCATATAGCAATTTACATAGTGTGTAAATAAAAAATTGTGGTGGTATTGCGATTTTGTAAATTATTTACAGGGTTCTGTTATTTGTAATTCCAAACTTTACTTTCTATGTATTTTTTTAATTTAGTTTGAACAATTTGAAAGCACCATTGGGTTTAAGCTGCCAAACCATCGAGCTGCCAAGCGTTTATGGAAAGTATGTGTTGAGCACCATACATTTTTCAGGTAGGTAGAGGTTATTTGGTTTTTTTCCTAAGGAAGAATTGGTATAATTGGAATCGCTTATACTGAAAAAGGTTGGAAAGAGGAACGTGGAAGCGTGTGCTTTCCTATTTCTTCAAGTTCATCGTCACCAGATATCCTGATGAAAAACCCTAAAAGAACTTCTGACTAAACTTGAAGGATTTTCCTTAATTCATCATATGCTTATCTGCCCCACCCCCTTTCTTTGTTAGTAAGATCTGTTAGTAAGATGTCAATTTCAAATGTCCAATCCATTCCTTACCATTTCAATAATTTCCCAATACCCTGGACTCCTTCACCCACGTATATTTCTAGGCCCATCAAGTTTGTGCCTACAAAATAACAAATTGTCATTCTTCTTTTTGCTAATATCACCTATTTAATTGCCGTTAGACCCATAACCCCCCCCCCAACTTGCACAGAAGGTTAAAAATTCATCTAGTTTAACACAACCCCTGTTTTGTCTGTATCCTCTCTACAACATCCCTAGTTGACATAGTGTATAAATTTTTTTTTTTTTTTTACAAAATCAGATTCATTTAATTGTAAGTCATGTGTTAAACCTTCAGCACACAAAGCACGGTACCTCTCGTGACAGAATAAAAAGGATTCTTAATATTTGACTTAGTCTTTCTGGTGTTTTTCTTTAATCCTTTTAGACTGTTGTTACCAGAAGCACCTCCAAAGAAATTCCTAACCTTGGGTTCCAAGTTTCGCTACAGTGGCAGAACGCAAGCCCAGACAAGGAGAGCCAGCGCGTTGATAGATCGCCCAGCGCCTTACTTCGAACGATCGTCCAGCAAACGTTACACCATGTCTCGCAGCTTGGATGGAGGTAGGCATCGCATACTGGCCCTTAACAGCTGCCCGAGAAAGAGTGTGAAACCATCATGAGCTTTCAAAACATAGATCCTCTTGGATATTGTAAATTGAAAAGCAGTTGTTGGTCTGTGGCTGAATGGCAAATTTTTAAGTCTCCAAAAAGTGTCCTTGTCAGTCTGATGTCTGTAGATTTGTATAAAATTACATAAAAGAATGGAACTTAGGGAATGAAGAAAGTAACTCCATAAACCACACCCTGAATTTAGAGAAAGATGCTCTTATTCTAACTGTAGTAGTCACATACTCTAGAAGTAATTTGAATCTTGTGCCGGCAGATCTTAGAGGATTCACAGGTCTGTCTCAGACTATTTGTTTCATAAACCTGTAAGTTAAATTTATCTCTGCTAAAAAATTTTTATGAATAAAATGTGGACTTTATCAGCCAATTGATAATAGCTGGTAGAAAGGACAGCATTCAAGTAACAGAGCAAAGGGCTCCAAGTTAAATTCTCCTACTTAATGCTAATTACTACACCAGATGGACTGGGAGAACATTGCTATGTAAGGGTTCTTACTGCCAAGTCAAATAAGTAAAACAAGGAGGTAATCACTGAAGTTACCTTTTAAGGGATAACAATGAGTTTTTAGTAGGTCTTTGTCTTGTCTAACAGTTTTGTGTTGCTGTCCAGAGTAGTGTTGGAGGTGTGCTTTCTGCTACGAGGCATGCCAGCTGTAGTAATACTTAACTTAGGCACTGATTCGAGGCCAGGACTCTGCCTTCTAATCCAGAACACCTGGAGAGTAGTTGTTTTCCACAAGACCTTATCCTGCGCAAATGAAAAAAGTTCAAAGTTTCTAGTATGTGTGTAAGATTTTAATAATAAGCAGAAGCATAAATAAAAGTTACAAGTGCCTGGGACCATCTCCCATCTCACCTTTTTTACCAGTGTTCCTCAGAGAGTCTCAGCAAATGATTTCATCTCTCCAGGCCTCAGTTTTAGTTATCCACAAAATGGAAGTAAGGCAGCCTTCAACAGGGTTGTTGTGAAGTGTGAGTCAGATACATGTGAAAGTACTCGTTATAGACGTAATTATCTCAATAATTATATTGATAATTATTCTTACAGGCTTTTGTGAGCCTGCCTAGGAAGTTAATTACCATTTCTGTATCTTCTAAGATTTTCTGGAATATCAAACTTAGAGCCAACACCATGGAATAGCATATTTATCAGGATTATTTTGAGTTGAATGAAGATACTGATATATCCATGTTAACATTGAAGCTTTTCTTTCTACTTTGTCTCATTGACTCTTTCTCCTTTAGAAAATCTGTTAACTCTGTGCATATTCTGTAAGTCAGTATTTGAGGAACTTTTGTAGAAAGTCCACACCTTTTTTTTCCTGAATACCATCCCCTTTGTTCAGTGACGTGCACCCCAGGGAGCACATTTGTTGTCAGTGTTGTTTTCTTCATGACCCTTTGTGTGATAATGACTGCTGAGAAGACAGAAGACAATTAATTGTGCAATCAATGTACTAATATCATGCTGTCTCTTCCTCCCTGCCCAAAAGTGATGTTAGTATGTGTTGTCTCTCACTCTTTGCCGTGCTGCCAGCCCTAGTATGTTTGCTGCTGCTGCTGAGCTGGGTGTCACGGCTGCATGTTGGAAGATAAACTGCTTTTTTGCAAGGTGGCATCTTACAGAGAATAGCCTAACTGGTCCATTAGGAAGCTGTGTCTCCTATGAACTTTTTCAGCAGTATAAGGAGGTATAAAATATCTTAGTGAAGATACTTCAGTGACATAGTTTAGCTATTAAAAGGATTTCAGAGAGGATTTCGTTTGAGAATCCTTTCTTTTATTATGTTTTAAAGGTCCTAAAATATAAATGCAGATTATATTTTATCTGTGATTAGCTACTGTATATTTGAAAAGCAGTATTTGTAAGTTTTAATTTTATGATATCTAACACCTAAAATAATGAGTACCAAATTTTAAAATTTAACTAAATTAAGCATTTTTTCACTAAGACATTTTAGCTGGGATGAAAGGCTATATCTTTTATCTCTTATGTTTGCATGTTTTGCATTTGCATGAATTTCATTTGACAACATTTGTCTTATTTTACCCAAAATATTAGAGATGAATAAATGTATATGCATATTATGATACTCTCTTTAAAAGGCAATAGAAATTAAAACATTTCTTTAGTTGAACAGAATTGCCATCTGAATTTTATAATCTCTGGTAAGATGGTTAATTTTCATTATTATCCATGGGGCTCTGATATTGTAGGAGTGATAGACTTTTCAACATTAATGATAATAATAAAACCAATTCGGTGCTTCTTGCTGAATGGCACTTCCAAAGATATGTTCAAATTCAAGTATATGAGAGCAATTGTCTACTGCAAATACTGCTATTAGTTGTGAAACTGGCCACCAACTGCTGGTGCTTGAGCCCCACCAGTGACTTGGGGTAACAGCCTCACCTCCCCCTCACGCACATGTTCCCTGAAGAGTCTGAGAATGGATGAGAATTATTCTGGGATTTCCCTTTAAATAATGTTAGAACACTGGGATGGGTAATGCAGAAAGATGGATCTATGGCCGTGCCTAGATAAAGGTGCCTGCAGTGCTCATTTCGCTTTTCAAGACAAACCTGGTATTTTGTGATGGTACTTTTTTTTCCCAGTAATGGGACAATTGTTTTTTCATCTGTCTTCTGACTGCACTATTTCAGATTTTATTTCTTCAATTGTATTTGCTTTTAGCATCAGTGAATGAAAACCATGAAATATACATGAAGGATTCTATGTCTGCTGCAGAGGTTGGTACTGGCCAGTACGCCACAACAAAGGGCATCTCTCAGACCAACTTGATCACCACTGTGACTCCAGAGAAAAAGGCTGAGGAGGAGCGGGACGAGGAAGAGGACAGACGGAAGAAGGCAGAGGAAGTCACGCCTGTCTCGGCCATCCGGCACGAGGGAAAGGTATAGCTCCCAGGCTGCCTTCCAGAGCCTGTTCCGGCTTTTAAGAATGACTACGTAATACCAGGAATGTGTTCAGACTTAGGGTAGTTCATATATCACTATGGGTCACATTCGTATGCCAGTTTTTAAATTCCTATTCCTGTTTCAACATTTTTCCTCTGAAAGATTCCTTTGTGACTCTTTGAAAATTTTTATTTTAACAACTTGTATGCTATTTAAGACTTTCAACAGCTGTCCTGTGTGTGTATCTTAAAAAGACTTTCGGTGGTATATTAGACGTTTCTGTTTGGGCTCATATTTCAGAACTGTCATGAAAGCTGTTTTCTTTGTTTCTGGCCCCATTCTCCTACCCAAGTATGGCATATTTTTCTAGATATACAGTAATCACATTGCTATTCTTCTGACTACAGGTGCCTTGAGTGGCCATAGCCTATGTGTTCACACATTGTTTCCTACTTAGTCTTATACTCTAATCAGCAAAATAGTGAGTAGCCACGTTTTGAAAAGGGATAATAAGGCAGAAGATTGCAACAGAAGAGAAAAAGTAAATTTGGCAGCAGTTTCTTCTGGTATTTTATATTCATTAAATTTTGTGACATCATTTCATCCAAAATTAAATTTCTTTTTAAATGTTTATTTTCAATGATCCAGCACTCAAAAGCAACTTTTCAGAAAAATAAAATTCAAAAGACACATTGGGAGGTATAGACCTAATAATAATGGAAAAACAAGTGGCTCCTGGAATGCACAGAGCATAGAGTTAGAGGAAAAGGCAGAATGAAAATGCTCGTGTAACTCACAGGTTAAGTTTGATTAACAAGTGCTTGTTTGCACGCTGGATCTTGAAATATAGATCTATGTGATAAGAAATCACAACTTCAGACTCTACAGACATTCAGTGTTCCTTTTGACAAAAATTTAGCAGCAACATCTTAATGGGTGGATAAATAATTTTTGTAGTTATGTTACAATATTCCAAATGACCCAGTCCATCATCTTTTATTTTGTTTTTTGTTGTTGTTGTTAAAGATAAGATCATTTATTTGACAAACACAAAAATAAGCACGGGGTGGAATATTTGGACCACTTCTGCTGCTAAAATGTGCTTTGTTCTGAATTTTGTTTTTACACTCTTCAATTCAGTCAAGGCAAGTTTTAAAGGGGACAGGAAAAGAAGATAATCCATCCGAAAAGTAAATATATGGTTCTTCTACTTAGTTATCTCAACATTTTTTGAAATCACCCAGGCCAACATAAGAGTCCCATGGATGTATAAATATAGTGAAGGTGGCATGAAAGTAAATGATTGTTAGTTTGCACCCATAATAGATCTGGGAAGTCTCACTTTACTGGATTTTAAAAGACCACCAATTTGTTTATGTAAAATGCAGCACTAAGCTATCCTCATTCTGTGCCACTTATACCAGGGGAAAATAAAAAGACAAAAAAAGTTCCGCCTCTCTGAGTCTGAGTCCCTGAGAATGCAGCACTTGAGAAGATGCCTTCAGGAAGGCTGCAGCTGAGATCCAGTGCTTACCTGGGTGACAGCTGGCTCTAGTGCCCAGTGCAAAGCTGTCTTTTAAAAACCACTTTAATAGGCAGCACGGAAGGTTAGACCTTCCTGTTATTCTTCTTCATCTTCATAAAGTATCATAGAAGGTGCTTATTTTTTAACCAACTTGAAAATGTATTACTGAAAATAGTTCTTAAAAGACTGGTCCCCTGGCTTGCCTGGAGAGGAGGCGTGTTTCCCGGGTGACCGGGCAGCCTCACCTCGCTGCGGCAGGGCCGTTTGCTGTCTTCATGCAGAAGGCGGCTTGTAACTTCTACATTATTCTTAGTTGAATGAGATTTGTGCAGGTTCCTGTTTAAAGTGCAATGTTTAGTGTCAAACGTGAGTGTGGGGGAAAAGACATACTTGTCTCATAGTAAAAAGAGAGGCCTCTAATGCTGTGATATACCCAGGATATAATATTATTGGTGCATTTTCTTTCCTTCATGCCTCAGATATAATTTTATTTGTGCATTTTCCTTCTCTCTGTTGCTATATTTACCACTTCTCTCCAAGTCAGGATTGGATAGCCACCACAAGGCAGGTTGGGTAATTTCCGTGCTGTCAGGTCGCTAGGCAAAAAACACCTACACACACACACACAGAGTCACAGCAGCAGAAGTCTAATTAGCTTCAGCCTCTGTAAGACCTTGCCTTGAACTCCCAAGCTACAGCAGCTCCTATGCCTGCCCAGGTCCTGCCCAGGGCTGCTGTCTTTCCTTCTTCCCCTTGTCCAGTGGTGCCTCCACTGCCTGCAGAGGAAACTGGCCTTGGTCATGGAGACCTCCAGGGCCCAGAGGGGATGAGAACTAGAATTACTCCATAAAACCCTGGGCTCACAAGCACTTTTGTAGGAATGCTTGCTTTTATCATTATATTTAGGGTTCAAACCAAAGGTATGAACATGTCCTTTATGTGCTAAGAAAAATCAGAAGGCTGGGAAATTGTATCTTTCTATTATTTATGGATCATAAATAATAGAAAGTAAACACCAACTATGTTACAAGAAAATACATTGTTTTTGCTAGTTAGCTTGTTGAAACCACTATTTGAGTTGAAGTTCCACTGACATCCTAGATAAAGGAGCCAAAAAGAAGAGTTTTCAAGGGAACCTCAATTCTTTGTGGGGAATTAGAGTTCCTGAAATGCTCACCATTGAATCCTCTGATTATAACTGCTGATTAAATAGGAGTGGGGCCAGAAACTTGCCTGTTTTGGTTGTAATTGACTAACCAAAGAAAGGAGTAATGCTAGAGATTTTTCTTTTAATAATCAAAATTCGGATTGAATTTCATTTTTAATCCAGCTGAACTATAGTAATAGCTCTGTTACCTGGAGATTGGAAGAAGGTTATTGAAAGTCTTGATTTTAAGTTATCAGAGATTTATGTTTGATCTCAAAACCCTAAAACTTTCTAGAGTTGTTGGTCCAAGATGAAATTTTTTGATCATGTGAAACGTTGTAGACTTTGGGATTGCCCATAAATATCTTCTGTTCTGACTTAAAAAAAAAAGAAAAAACCGCCTTGTATTTGATGGTCTAATGGGAGAACTGTAGCCACTCGTGGCAACATTGGCATGCAGCTTGGATACTTTAAAATTCATGAGCAACCCTAGTGCTAAAATTCTTGTTTTACAATTTTATATTGATACCCATAAGAAAATTAACTAATTGCAGTTTTCTTTTTGTCCTTTTGCACCTCTGTTGCTGCTCTCTGTCTCTCTCTGTCTCTTTCACATCAGTCACCTGGGCTTGGCACTGACTCATGTCCCTTGTCACCCCCATCAGCCCATTGTGCCGCTGCCCCTCCCACAGAGCTGCGTAGGAGGTGTAAGGAGAATGAGTGCAAACCGCCAGGTTGTGAGCCGTCCAAAGCTGAGCTCGTGCATGGAGAGCCCTCCCTGGACTCTGACGGCCAAGGGAAGCCTTACCTAGGGGAGCAAGATGTGGCTTTTAGCTACAGACAGCAAACTGGCAAAGGGACCACCCTGTTCTCCTTCTCCTTGCAGCTCCCTGAGTCCTTCCCCTCCCTCCTAGATGATGACGGGTACCTCTCTTTCCCCAACCTTTCTGAAACCAACCTCCTGCCCCAGAGCTTGCAGCATTACCTCCCAATCCGCTCGCCCTCGCTTGTGCCCTGTTTCCTGTTCATCTTTTTCTTTCTGCTGTCTGCCTCCTTCTCAGTGCCATACGCTCTCACTCTCTCCTTCCCTCTGGCTCTGTGCCTCTGCTACCTGGAGCCCAAGGCGGCCTCCTTGAGCGCCTCCCTAGACAATGACCCGAGTGACAGTTCAGAGGAAGAGGTGTGTACCTCGGCATAGAACACGCTTCCCCTTCGTGTTCCGTGCTTCAGTCCGAAACAGTGTTAGCCGGCTGCTGCGAGAGTGGTCCTACTTTCAGAGCCTCATTTATTGTCTGTGCCAATATGTTGAGGTTTTTGTGTGTTGGGGAGTCCAACCCGGGCCCCAGGGTTAGGCACAACACCATGTGGACGTAGCAGTCTGAGCCCAATCTGGAATCGTTCTGCTACCCACTGAGTTCTATGTGGGGTAAAGGACTCAGCCAGAAGTCAATTTTAAAGAACCCATTAGCTATGCAAAAGATCAGTGCTAAGGTAAAGGTTCTGATCAGTTGTCATTTAATAAAGTCAATCACATGGAAGGCAGATCAGTAGTTTTCAACTTAAATGATATTGAAGGGGAGAAGGGAGACAGCCCCAGCACAGGGGAAGCATCATCATCATCTGGGTAGCTTTCCAAAATTGCAAATGCATCTCCCCGCTGGAGATTCTGAAATGCCCCACCATCTTCTGATTGACGTTGCCAGACGGTCATTGTTACAGAGGTCGGTCGATCAGATTCCACAATGTGCTGGGACAGAAAGAACTTCTAGAGCAGTTTAAGACACCCACATGACATCAGTCATTGGTAGGTCCAAAAAGAACTGCACGCAGTGCAGCAGTGTTCAAAACAATCAGGAAAAGACTAAATTGAGGTTTCTCCACGTTACAAAAATGGGCTGCAAACTCATCAGCATTAGCAATGCCAGTGCAGATATCAGATGCAGTGATTACTCCAATGCCGGCATGAAAAAAAAATCTCCCCATTTGCACAGTGTGGTACGGTCAGGAAAGTTGGCTAGGCCTCTGTGGCTGTCATCCAGGCATGGATATAGTGGCAGAAAGATTCCAGGCCATCAGCCTCTGTCCTTGAAGGCATGCTGCCACCAGTAGGGCCCCTGTCTCTCACCTGAGCAATTGGGTAAGCTGACACAGGAGTCGGTAGTTTTTCCTCTAATTGCTCTCCTTCCCCACCACTGCACAGTCCTGTGAACAGCCCAGCAGTTTCCCTTTCTCCAGGCTTCAAGTAGAACAGAAGCCGCCACCCGAGGCGCCGCTGTCATGCACAGTCCTGCGCACAGCTTTCCCCAGGCTCCCTCTGGCTCTCCTGTGCCCACAGAACACAGGCTGTTGTTGCAGGAGACAAGCCAGATACTCCTAGCATTTAAAAAAAAAAAAATTCAGAGTCAAGGAAACGGTAAAAAAGGAAAGTCTATTCAGTTTTGTGCTCAGCTAGAAAGTCATAATTTGAGCTGCACCTGTGAGTGTATAGCATTGCGAGAGTGTAGCTACCTATATTTAGTGGTATTATGACCATTTCTTTGCAGCAGAAGGAAAAATATGATCTCACAGGTGTTTCAAAAAAAGTCTAGGCTTTTCAATTGATACTGCCCAAGAGTTCTTTTCCAGATTCTCAGATATGATGATTAGCTCCAGCTGATATACATATATATAGATGTATGTAAAAAACTATTTTTATACATGGAAAATGTTTTGAGAACTATAAATCCTGAGTTTTAAAATCCCTATTTCTCACAGTGCCAATATTATCAAACAGTGTAGGGCTAGAACATACTATAGTTAAGAACACAATATTATCTACAATGACTGTTTATTATATTAGCTGATTTCTAACATGGAGATATATTTTCCCTTTAGCAGTAGAGTTAGTCATCAAGCTAACATAAAGCAAAAAAGATTGCTGTTTTATGCTTTTCTAAATTCTCAGTAACTGTTTGAACTTTTATATAGCAAACCACACAGATCTTGTGCCTAATCCAGGGTATACATCTTGTTGTAATCAGTGCATGAGAATTAATGTTAAACTTGGGCATGTCTGCATTACATCAGCAAAACAAATCACAGCAGTTAATTGTTACAAGCTAGTGAACACGTGATGGGAGCTTCCCAGTCATGACTGTCCGCGTTACTGCAAACCTCTGAAACCATGAGTTAGCTGTCACACTGCAGTCTTCTTCACCCTCCTCTGCAGCCTTAGTTAGCCTATTCCAGCTCTCCTACCACCAGACTTTGTATCTGGCCATCTGTGCAATTTGTCTCTTAACCCTAAGTGTTAAGAGCTGTGCGTTCCAGTTCAGGCTGAGCTAGAGAACTCATATTTAGGTTATTCATTTAAAAAAAAATGCCATTTACTTACATGACCTGTTTAATTCTCTAGGCCTCAAGCACATTGGCAGCTATACTGGGTGACTTCTTAGTATACAATTCAGCTCTGTCACTTTGATTTTGCGAAATCACAAATGACTATAATTCTTTTTAAACATTGTATCATCACTGCTTACGTTTTTTACATATTGTAGTGGGGCTTAATTAGTTCTAGCCTTTCTCAAGAGTGAAACCCAGTATAAAAAGGCTTAGTCATTTCAAATGATAAAGCTGTTGGCCAGTCGTTTTTTTTTTCCTTTTGTACTTTGAGAATGGTCAGATAAGAAGGGGCAGAATATCAAATCACCTATCAAGAAACATAAGATAAATGTAGCTCCCCATACCATAAAATGTGACTGTGTGTGAATTTCTGAGTAATTTTTTAATGATACAAAGAAGGAGGAAATGGATTTAAATCTGGAATAAAACTAATTGGTCAACTGATTTACACCATTTTAAATTATGTAAACATAGTATTATATGATAGTTTATGATGTGCTGTACATTTGCAGTTTGTGTAGTCATAGTACATTGTATAAATAGCAGTTGCTATAAAAGCTGCTTTATTCAGCCTTTATTACTTCATCTATTGACTATTGATCAGGCACTATGCTGTTGACTGACTAAATGCTAAGTAGGCATTTGAGAGAGTTTGGGAATGGACTAAGCTATTTGTGTATGGCTAGGAAAAATAATAGTCCTACTTATATCATATCAATATTAATGTATTACAATTATTATAGGCATTTTTAACTCTGTGTATGTCAGGCATTATAGCATCCATTACCCAATACAGTTAGGGCTGTTATTTTCCCCATTTTACAGGAAGGAAGCTGGGATTAAAATAGGAAAAGTACTCAATGTGTCACAGGTTTGAACAGCAATGATTTGAGCTCATGTCAATCTGACATCAAACCCCTCTCACTCTTCACTATGACTGTACTCTAATAGTGTGATGCTTGAAAGTTAATTAAGTACATTTTAAAACTGTAAGAGAAGTAATCTATAAGGGAGGAGAAGTATTTTCAAGAACTTTAGAAGTGTTTGATGTAACTAATTAGGACACTAAGCACAGGTCATTCTTATTTATTCATAGACGCCTAAGATCTTGGAGTTATTCTGTAACATTTGAACAAATAGCCAGTCTCTCTTACTAATTCAAACTGGCCTTTCCCAGCTGTCAGTTGGTGAAGCCATGCTAATACCATAGCAACAATCACTCTTACAGGAAAACTAATAACCACCCCACCCTCAGTTGGTAACTGAACTGGTAAGGTGAAGAAAATGTGTCGGCACGCTTTCTTTACCAACCTACTGAAAATTATGTTAGGCTTGGCAGCAAGGTTGCCAGAATGGTGTCCTTGGGTACAGGTGCTGAGTGTGCATCCCGACTCCTTTTCTTTCAGGAATATATAAGAGGGCCAAGAAATCAGCATCCCCACAGTTACATCAATAGAAACAACACTGTCCCAGTCGTCTCTTCTTGACATTTCTTATTCTTTAGAGTAAGAGATTACTGCAGATTCATAATCTTAGACCACCAGTTTCGATTTTTATTTCTAAAATATTAATCACAAATCTTTGATCAAGGGAATTTTATTAATTATTAGTTGGTATTTGTGGAGAGGAAATCAATTAATATTATTATATCAGGGCATTTAGATGTCCATGGCTCTACTCAAGAAAAAATAGTTTTTGTTTTAAATCATAAACCCCTATGAAACAGATTAAAAACCAGTCCTGAAATGACTATTCTCATTCTCCCTTAAAAATCTCTAGGCTCTGTCAAATGCTGTGCTTTGTTTTATTTGTTTCCAAGTAGATGTCTCTCTCTCTTTCTCTATTTTTTAAAATTATTATTATTTGCTTCATTTGAATGATATTTTGGAACACGATGTTTAAATACATACTTTGATATACTTCTTTATATTGGAGGGTGGGGCAAAGTAAACACAACATATAGTCTTAAAAATATCTAGTTAGCAATGCTACTTGAAAATGGAATTACATTTCTCTTATATAGAACATATGCCCATGAGTCACTGGCATGTGCCTTTTGTAATTAATAGGTAATGCAGACAGCCTGATGGCCATAAATGGATATAAATTATCAAAATGGTATAAATGAGGGGCTGAAAGTCCAGTGACTGTTACAGTAGCTTTTAATATGAATTTACATTTTCATTTACCTTTCTAATGTGACGTATTACTGGAATAAAATACATAAACCTTAATTTTATTTGCATTAAACATTTTTAGGAGATCTTGTTCGAGGTGTTAGTTAAGAGGTGGTGGGTGGGGACGACAGACTGGTTTTCTGGAGACATAGAACCAGACAGGGCAATGCGGCTCCTGCAGCTCCTGCAGGCTGGGCGCTCGGGTCTTCCTCTGAGTGGGCTCTGCTGATGACACCCAGCTCTGGCCCTTCTTTTTGCTTTTGCTTTGAACCCGCATTCTTGTGGGATGGTAGCATGATACAGATCACAGAGGAGGAAAATGAACTGTCTGACCTATGCTGGACCCTGTTTGACCAGATGGTTTATTTTCTATCCCTGCCTTGCTCTTGGAACCTGATCACTTGTGTGGTCCACAGACTGACAGTGAGCGCACGGACACCGCGGCCGATGGGGAGACCACCGCCACCGAGGTTGGTGTCACGACTGAGGGTGGCTGGTGGCTGCCTAACCAAAATGCCTTGTGGGGGTGGCTCGGCATTTAAGAACTCTGCATACCAGCTTTTGGAGAGGAGATCAGTTCTGACTGTAGTAATAGTAGGAGTTAAGCATATATTATGCTGCCTAGACAAGTGGTTCTTGCTGCCTGTAGACAAGTGGTTCTCAAACTCTGGCCTGCGTTAGCATCACCTGGAGGGCCCCATCCTCATGTTTCTCATTTATAAGGGCCCTCGTGGGACGTGAGTATCTGTATTTCTAACAAGTTCCCAAGCAATGACTCTGTTAATCTTAGGATCACATTTTGAGAACCATTTGCCTAAACTGATAATATGTTTATTTAAAAAAGTTCTCCTATCCCAAGTGAGAAGCTGTGCATGAATGATAGCCGTGTTGAGGGGGAAGAAGGGTCACAGTTAATTTAATTAACTTATTGGCTGGATATATTTTTAAATCCCAAAGGGTGAAATAATTCTTGTTAAAATAATACCTCTCTTAACTCATTTTTGTATCCTTTGGCTGTAGCCTAGGTCACTCATAAGAAATGAATTCTGTAAGGAAAAGAAAATTAGCACATGATTTAAAAATATGTAACACATTGAATAGTAATAGGAGAGATACTATTATTTCTCCTTTATTGATTCTTTAGGGTACATTAAACACGCCTATGTCTCTATGAGTGTGTGTGTGTGTGTGTGTGTGTGTGTGTGTGTGTGTGAGTCTTGTGTTATTTTTCAAATCTGCTCTGTTGGTAACTAATTAAAATTTCTATAAAAACAATATTTACCTGTATCGTGAGAGTCAAGATGTTTATATCCTGAACTGCTATCAGAATTTAGTTTTTACTATGTAATAATGTTTCCTTTAGGTTATATGTTCTTTTTTACATTTTCCAATCATAATACTTTCTAGTTGGCTATTTAGAAAGAACAAAAAATGTTGTAAGTGGTATCTGTACATCACTTAATTGAAAATAGCTTCAGAAAAAAAGGTTTCATGATGGCATTTTATTAAGTTTCTTTCTTTACAAATGCCAGAGTTCAATTTAAAGCTTGAAAATCATAACTTTTTTATGTTAAAGATACTATTGTAAAACAATTATCCAGATTCTTTTAAGCAGTCATATATAAATCTATCGTAAGTTAATAATTTCCTATGCCAAATATAACAAAGCAACACCTTGATTTTGTAAGAGTTACATGTAGCCACGGGGTAATACATTCAATATGTTTCATTGGAATCCCAATATTTGCTGTAAATGAAAAAAAAATTAATAATAATACTTTAAATCTCTGTAGTAGTCTTAAAATGTATTACATAACCATTCAAGCATGTAAGGGAATCCATGTACCATGGGTAGATGGTGAAGCTTAAAAATAAAAATGGAGAGCCATGAACTTACCACGCACTGAAGCATTAGCATGTCACCAGCACTGTGTTAAAGTTTCCTGTGTGCCCTGTGACCTGTTCCCACACTGTTCTTTCTCCTTACGTAGCAGCACAGCAGTGGAGCAGTGCAGGATATGCACGGTAGACAGCCTTTGTCCCCACTGGCAGATAAGAAAAGCGAGACACCAGTAGACTAAATGAATTGCTTAAGGCCATTTGCTTGAGGTGACCCTATTCTCACCTACAGTTTCACTCTGGGTCTCCTCGTGTAGCACAGAGGCGTAAAGCCCAGGCCCCAAGTCCAAGAGCCATAGTGAGAAACACAGCTTTGCTACCACGTGCACATGTGCATTGACCTACCTGCTGGTTACCGATACTCAGATACCAGTCCCGAGGGTTAGACGGGTCCTTAAAATGGTAAAAAATAAAGATAATGAAGTGGCTTTGGGATAAATGTTTTTAAAATCTCAGAGATTATCCTGTCTACATTTTGAAGAAATGACAGTGGTGTTGATAGTAATTAATTTCTTTTTTCTTTTTTTTGGACATCCTTAATTACCCCATATCAATCTTCTCCCTTCCCAAATTTCAAAGTATATAGGCTCAAGAAAATCAAGGTTCCAAGAAATTTTAAAATGTGGGAACCTCTGTGGTAAATTCTTTGAGCCTAGCTTCTCTTGTCTAGAAACTGGGGCTCATAATAGCTAACCTTGTAGGTTAGGATTCATACGCTGTAAGGGAGCTGCCATTATCAGAGCCATTCTTATGAATTTTAATTTTAATCTGCCTCCCCACCCTTCCTGAGCCATATCTAATGTTCATTATGGACAACCTTTCCAGCCCTTGCTGTCACCTTCCCAACCACGTTGATCTGCTCATCAAAATGCCAAAGACCCACTGGGCAAGGACCCTCTTCCTCCTGTGTTCCTATTTCTTGTTAAGCTTTACAATTTGTGTGTGAGAGTGTTGTGGTTTGTGTATAAGAAGGAAATGGCATATCCATATGCAGGAGCACACTGGTGCCCACATTTAGCACGTTTACATAGACCATGGTTCTTCAATCTCAGAGTAAATTGCATGGTAAGATTTTATTTCCCACTCTCTCTTGATGCTCACAGTCGGACCAGGAGGAAGATGCAGAGCTCAAGGCACAGGTAGAAAATCGAAAAACAAAACAAAAGCAAAACCAGCGTGTGATAAGTCATTGTTTGTCTACAGTGTTCAGTCTTTCAGCATGCTCCGTAGCTGGTTACTGTGTTACTGGTGCAGTGTTTAGGTTGGCATTTGTTCCCTTGACTACTGTGTCCCTTACTTTTCCCTTTCTTCTCCACTTTTTCAGAATAGTCTGATTAAGCGAATAAAGGGTGAAAATGTGTATGTCAAACATAGTAATCTTATGTTAGAGGTTGGTATTGGTATATACCAGTGCATGTTTGTGTGTGTTGTTTTTCTTTTAGTGGAATACGTGTGGGCTCATACCATGATGCATGCACTGTGTGCTCACCTGTCAATAAGTGAGATGACTTCTCAGCTTATTCTGATTTGTTATTCTCTCCTAGATATAGATCCCTTTTCCTGTGTGTGTATTTATTTTCATTCTCTCTGGCTACTTTTGAATTACACTCTTTACAGTTTACTTTCTAAAATTTTTTTGGTATTTGTGCTTGTGTGAACTAGATTTTTTCCCACCCTTTCTTTTCCATGGAAAATCACATTTTCACCAGAGTGTTTGTGGTAGTGCTATCAGCCCTGATCAAAATTCTGTTTTATTTTGACTACTAATAAGATTGACATTATGTTAAAAAAAAAATAAGAGAGCCGAAAGGAATACAAATGTAAAACATTGACTGTTGGATTTTTTTATGTTCCGAATATAGGAGCTAGAAAAAACTCAAGATGACCTCATGAAACATCAAACCAACATTAGTGAGCTGAAAAGAACCTTCTTAGAAACTTCAACAGACACTGCCATCACAAATGAATGGGAGAAGAGGCTTTCCACCTCCCCAGTGCGGCTGGCTGCCAGGCAGGAGGAGGCACCCATGATCGAACCACTCGTACCTGAAGAGGTCAGTAGACAGGCTTTTAGCTGGACATGCGTTCTGTTTACTAGCTTCAATTCTCCACAGGGTGTGGAACTGGGACAAGGATTTGGCATGCTTCTCTCCTCTTGTTTATGTATAACCTGAACTGAGATGCTCAGTACTCCACAGGAAGGCTGCACAGTAAAATGACTGCGTGGCTGAGGAGTGAGTAATGGCATCAGATGGGCCTTAGAGTGACCAGGGAGCCACAGTCACAACAAAAGCCTAATCAGCTAATTCTGACCTTCAACGCAGATTTTATAGCTAGGAGAAATTGAGGTACTGTCTTTACAAAGTGACACTTTTTCTGAATGTACTTTCTCCTTCTGCATTGAGAAATGCCCTGAAAACTCATATATAGTTCTCATCAATTGCAAGATGAGGCCCTGTTGGGATTATCTAATGTTTGACTAAATGGAGATCTGAAGTTGATAGTATTTCAGGAAAGTTTTACTCTGAGATACTACACAGGCTTTTATTGGTATAATGAGTGCTTTATTATATTTTTATTTATGACATTATTTTACCTGATTTATAATCAGTTTTAACTGATTTTTTATGGGGAAAGTAGTGGCCAGAAATTTCTTTTTAAGTATGACTCTTTCATGTGGTAAAGCTGTCTTTAAATGTACAGCCAGAGAACATGAGCATTCAGCTGGTGTTACTGCAGGGCTCCCATTGTGTGGGACCCACAGATTGCTGTAGTGCTAACTGGACTGTCTACTATTAGACATCATGTTGCTTTATCTCTTTTTCAAAAGAAGTAATTTTTGAAAACTGTGTCTTTTTAGCATTGTATTGATTAACTTCCTTTTTTATGAAGACCCCTTTGTTGTGAGATATTTGTCCAAGAAGCTGAGACAGAATAGAAAATTAAAACATAGGCTTTTGTGGGAGAAAAATCCTTTAAATGGTGGTCTGTATGCAGTGCTTAAGTCCTTGCATTAAAAATAAGAATCAAATTACACTCATTGTTGATAATTTTCTAAACCTCCTTTGAAAGCTGTTTATGAAAAGTGACCAAGATCTCACCATCACCATGTTTATGACAGTTCCAATCCCAGCTAAAAAGAGAAGAGGTATATACCTATGTATATCCATTGCAGTTACTTTGAAAGGGCCTTTTATGCGGAATAAATGAAAAGTACAAATACCAAAGTACTCTTGTACCATTAAATACCAGTTCCATCCAAATTACTGAGTTTCAAGAGACAAATTTCACATTCAAATTGATTTAAATATAATAGTCTTTGCTTTACTAAGACTACCACTTATCAGTTATGCTTTCATAAATTTTATTGTATTTGGTCAAGTTGGCTTACCCTGTTTCTACCATCTCTTTTGGAAATAATGTGCTGGCTTTAAAGATGTCAGATACTGGACTAAGTCATAAAAACTCAAAATAAATAGCCATCAAAAACAAAACAAAACAAAAAAGGCAAGCCTCTCTTCCCACGCTGTTATTTAAGAAAGTGATAGGTGGCAGCCACTTTGAATGAAAGGCTAGGTAATAGCTAAGAGGAGTTAAAGGTGTGCTGGTAAACAAGGGGTTGTTATAAGTCTAGGCTTTAGACTAGTAAAATAACTCTGCCGTTTACCTCTATTAAATCCTGAATCTTAGAGAATGACATTTGATGAACCCCAAGGACGTTAATAATTTAAGGAGGTGATATATTGAATATACTGAACTTTCCTTGGATGTTAATGCCTCTTCTGTATTAGTACAGAAAAACTGGAAAAGACCAAGAAAGGATTTTTTTTAACATGATTAACGGATACGAACATGTCCTCTGCAGAAGAGCAAAGCAGTTTGGTTATTTAGAGTGGAGGAGACCAAAGGCTGCGTAGTATCTGCTTCCGAGTGTCTGCAGAGTTGTGCAGTCCTGCAGAACTCCATCGCCACCATGAACAGGGGACATGGCAGATGGAGCTTGACTAGATAAAGAGAAAAACTTCTTAGAAACAAGCAGATTAGCCCTGGTTATCAGGGGAGCTCTGACAAGCAGCTCTGAGGAGCTTCAAGTCCCGGAGGAGAGAGATCTCTTTAGGTAGTTAGGGCGCCACGCTCCCCTCGGCAGCAGGGCCGGGCAGAGTGGCCTCTCCACTCCCTTCTGCTCTTCTCCAGGACTGATGGTCATCGATGACATCCAAGCTTCTACTCCAGTTGAGGGCCCTGTATACAGTCTTAACAATTAAGAACAAACGAGAAGGTTCTTGTGCTCTGTATTGGCAATTTCTATATTAAAGTTATGGCATCTGTTATTGTGTGAAAGGCACAAAAGATAATTTTATCCACCCAGCTAGGTATATACAAAGCATTATTGGTTTACAAACAGATAACCAAAAGATTTATATTTTTTAAAAGTAAATTGCTAATTTGATATCACCCTATTTTTTAATACAGCCCACTTTAATTAAATAGTAATCAAATAGTTTACAAAGAAGTTCAGTTATTTCTAAATGTAAATATTTAATTTAACTTTTTTAATTGACATCACAAATGAAGTAATATTATTTGTGTCAGAATCAGGAAGAAACTTAGATTCACTGACACCAAATTTATGACCCCAAACTTAGTTGGTTTTTATTTTGTGGTTTTTTTTTTTTTAAGTCTCAGTGATAAAGAAAGCAATCTAATGATGTCTGATTTTTAATGTGACCATCTTTTTTCTTTATTTTGTTTTTTTCTATAGTAGTTGAATTATAATAGTAATTGTTATTTCTATAAAATGCTACCAATTTATGAATAAAAGAAAATTAGAGTTAGGATTATATATAATGAGCTAATAATGATGATTATATTCTGAGATTTTTATGTGTGTTTTCTGTACAAAATGGAAATTTGATTGCCAATGGTTTCAAGTTTCAGATATTTGAGTTAATAGGAGACAAGTAGCAAGGATGCCCCAAAGCAGCAGATAATATGCAATCCTCATTGACTTTAGAAAATAGACAAACCCCCCAACTAGGGCCCACCAAACAGAGAAAAGGTAGGCACATCCTCTGTCCACAAACATTTCCCATGACAGCCTTTTATGATGCACCTAAGCCTGTCTGTGTTAGGGGTATTTTTCTTAGTGGGTTATTTCAATACCAAACGTTTCCAAGTCTCAGTCAAAAAGCACACCTACTAGTGCTTACGCTGCGCCAATGTTGTCCTCTCTTTTACATGAGCAGTAGTTTTACAGGCCTATTCATTGTGTAGTAATTCATTGAGCTAGACAATCAGTGCAGTCAATTCCCATTATTTGCAAATTCTGTATTTACAGATTTGCCTATTTTTTAAAATTTATTCGTGGAAACCCTTAATCACTCAAGAGTGAATGACGCCGTTATGAATTTTGCATGCCAGTCATAGGGTTTCCTAAATATGGTATAGAGATGAAACTCAGTGAAGTGGTTGAGGTATACATCCGACTCTATTCTAAACCCTAATAAAAGTATTTTTTAGATTATCACTTTATCTTTATCAGTACCAGTTCACTTTCCTACTAGCTGAACTAACTGGGTTGGAAAGTTAACCGTATATAGAATTTAATTCTAAAATCTATCCCCTTATGCTACCTGTTTGTGTCTGTTATTGGACAGATGCAATGCCGAATGTAGACAGGGTTGACATTTTCAATTATAAGACATAGACATTTTTTAAATTAGTTGGTTTCAGACCACAGAGTATGCTGAAACCACTGTTCTTCTGGGGCTTTTGTTAATAAGCTTTTTATCTAAGGAATAATATTTAGTTCAGTGATTATAATTAGAGGCCTGGCAGTATTTGTTCTGAAAAGTACCTATAATTTTGACCTTTCCTTCCTCTTCTCATTTATGTTTGAAAAAAAGAGGCTATGATTGAAAGTGAAACAAAAATCCGCATTTAGTGATTCCACATGGTACATTTTATCATTTCCAATACCATCCTCCAAAATGCAGCAGAACAGGGATTTTTTTTTCCCTGCTTTGAAAATGGCTTATTGTGTCTTATTAGACAGGGTCATATGAGAATGAGAATGATATTATCAAAATCTGTGAGTAGGTCCTGCAGGAGAATGTTCCAGATGTTACCTACAAACTCTTACAGGCAAATGATTAAATGTAGTATTGATAGATTTGTAGACAAATGGGAATTTTAAGTAGTTCTCATAAAATTATATTGTTCACAGCGATAAGATTTATTTAAAGAGTTCCATTCTTCTAGAAGCTTTGAAGTTTCCATGATTATTTTTTAGATTATTCAGTCTTCCCCAGTATCCTTTGTGTACCTGCGTGGAGCTACACGCTGTGCAGAGCTAGGCTTGGTAGCTAAGGTATTGCCACCAGAATTATGCCTCTTTAATACAAAAGAAAGAAATAAAAAGTAATGAAAAAGTAAAAAAACTAGTTCCTAACAGGAAATATTTACTTTAATATTTCTTAATTGTATATGTTAAAGAACAGTATGATTTGATATACTTAATTTTTCACTAAGATATTTCACTAAGAAATTGACTATAACCTTGAGTATTTTCTGTTTATTTGTGGGACAATAAGGAAATCAATCTAAGTATAACTGGGTTTATTCAAATGAGTGGCTAATGCAGTGACCTTGTGTTATTTCATTACTCTGTAACAAGCAGCACACGATTGGTGAATGTAATCAAATACTTGTCAGAAATAGAAATCAGGATTTAAACTTAACTTAAATTTTTAAAATTTTCTTAACGTTTTCTTTTAATACTCACTTTTTAATAGGGACATAAACGCTGTTCAAATGCTAAGAAGCCCTTTGTATTATACTTCCATGTTCTGTGTTTATAGAAATGAAAAATGGTTTGAGTCATATAAACACCAAAGTTTCCAAAAATAATCTATTACTCTTTGGAAATAATTATTAAATTTTGAGGTGGTTTCAGACCTTTTTTCAAATTAATAAATAATAATTGCTTCAGGAAAAAAATGAATGAATATTATGAGTGTATACATACATATATATATTACAATAAAAGAACTCTCTTCCTAACTTGCCTTTTTGGAAACTGTCTGCTTCCTCTTCTCCAACCCAACCCCCTTTATTTAAACAGACCAAAGAAGAAAAAGAGATTTCTGAAAAAGTTATATTTTTGCAGCAAGGAAGCTCTTCATTCCTTGAGTCTCAGGTAAAGAATATACATAAGGGATCTTCCAAAAGCAATTGCTCTTTAGAATTCAGTGTCATTGAAATGTCCTTAGGTTTTATTTTCCTTTTTGAATTTATCTTGTTTGATACTGAGGTGGGTATATAATTTTGAGTTAGATTGTGGGGAAGGGAAAATGGAATTTTCTTAATATTTCATTAATCAGTTATGCGTCATTTCTCTGTGGCTTCTACTGGGAGGTGATTTTATCCGTATGTTGTCATTGAAGCTTTATGATTGTACTTGCTCACAATAATCTTACTGAAACTTTCTACTGCCTGTTTTTATGCATACAGTGGTGCTGATTTAGATGACATTGATTGATTTTGAAAGTTCTGAACTTTTATTGGTTTTCCCACTAGCCAAGTGTGATAAAGAAAATGCAGGAAGGCGACTCTGCTGACGCTTTGGTTACTTCTCGTCAAATAATTTTCCAGAAAACTGTCCCATCGACCCTAGAGGTTAATTTTCAATTTATTTCATTTAATCCAACACCAGCATGTAGATAAGCTAAAACCATTTTCCTTCAGGCACACATATTTCTAGATTCAAGTTTTCAGACCATGATAAATACAAAAGTAGAAAGTATCCTAGTTTAAAATGTAAAAACAAGGCTCACTGCTCCTGGTCTGATCTCTCTGTAATCCCTCTGTAACCTCTCAGGCTGGTCACCCAGCTGGTCACATCCTGTCGGGCCTCTCCAAATACAGAGATTGCTTAACTTTCATTTTTTTCTGCCTCATTGGATCTAACACTAAGGAAGGTGGGCAAGAAATGACTGTGACAGTGAACTTTAGTTGTGAATATGGTTGGAACTCTGTACGGATCCCTGTGGACTGTGCCTAAGAGGCTCCCCCCATGTCCTGTCAGTGGGAAATGTCTCATCACAGTGGCTTGGACATAGGCTCACTCAGTGTTTATTGGATAGTAAGTGCTACAGTGGATTCATTTCCCTGTATAGGAAGTACAATTTACAAATATGGAAAATGGTATTTACAGAAATTTATAGAATGTTGGCAAGTTCTTTGTGAGAACAACAGCATAAGAAGTAGTATATTTAATGTAGAAAACCATCCTTTTGTGTCCACACACGTGAAGCCAAGTAACTTGTCCAATTTCAATAACGTTATTTGAACTTAAAGTATAAAATGATTAGCGCTTTATCATAAGATCAAATATATTTCTTGCAAAATTTACCACCAAAATATGTTCCTATTTAAAGAAATCTGAAATTGTAGCTATACCTGCAGGATGTATTCCACGTTAAAGGTTATAGTTCATAAGAGTCAGAGAGGAGATTGCAGTCATAATTATTTGATAATAACACAAGCCCTTTGCAGTCCCATCACAGACCTGTGTGTAGCTCTTGCCCTGATTTTCTTAAAGGATTCTTATTTTAGAAATGAGATACCATCAGAATTTCTAATTTAGCTTTTATATTTCAAATATAGGGCACAGAGGATTGGGTTATTGTAGACAAAATACCCGCTGAGGTAGTTGATGGTGATTCGAAAAAGATTGTGACTTACAAGGTGGTGACAGTGAGCAGTAGAACTGGTGACCTCCCGGCTGACCTGTTAAAATCTGGTGCTATTACAATGGATAGCTTCGATGACTTGGCTCGAGACATGCAACTGAAAGAAGACAGCAAACAGAAAGTATACACTCTAGGAAAATCCTACGACACTGTCTCTGGAAAAATTGTCACCATGACCAGTAAAGCTAAAGAGGGGGAGAGAGTGGTGTCACCCTCCACTCTGGAAGCTCTTCAGAAAATGGAGAGAGGAATATCAGAGTCTGTGAAGATCGCTCCTGTTCTGGCAGAATACGAGGTCCTGGAAGCCCTTGCAGACGAGAAATCCAGGAGAGGACCTGAGGTCCAGACACCAAAGCGGAAATTGTCAGAATCCCTGGCTCCCATCAAGGAAGCCGAGTCCCGACGGCAGAGTCCCGAAGACGATGACCTCAAGAAGGTTCCCGCACTGGGGAAGGATGCAGCTGTCCACCCTGGCCCAGAAAGTGGACGGTTTGGTAAAAAGGAGCAAGTGCCAGAGAGTGAGGTCTTAAAAGTGGGACTCTTTGGGCCCCGAAGGAAGAGCCTGTCGGAATGGAGATACTCCCAGGAACCGACTTTTACCATCGCCACTGCACATTACGTTACTGAGTCGTCCACGTCCCGAGTAGCGGTAACCAGTGGTGCTCATTCAGGCCACAGTTTACAATGCCAGCATGACAGTCCTTGAGGCAGTGCCCTTCCACCCCAAACCCTTCCGTTTCTCTTGCTGCTTGGCTTTCCGTTCAGAGCCAGCCAACCCAGCTTTTTGATTTTTTTCATAGTTAAATCAGTACTGCAGCGCAAAGTCAGCATTCAGACACTTTCCGTTTTATTTCCAGCTCCCCATCCCCAAGGTGTGGTAGTGCTGCTGTGGCTTGCAATGAAGGAAAACATGATCTGCTTGAATCGGCGCCACCCTCACCCCAATAACTCTCTCTGCTTTACCAAACGAGAGCGCCTGGTCACCCCAGTTTGCTATTTTATTTCCCATTCTTTTCTGTTTCCAAACTCTGTATCTGAGGTTCCTTCATTCCTCCTCCCTTCTTCCTCTGCCTACGGTTGTCTAACAAGCTGTGAATGTGTACGTGCCTGAGTTCGTCTCTCTCTCGTGCTTGACCCTGCCTTTCTTTGTTCACTCAGACTAAACAGTCTTCTGGCGAAAAACTCATGGACGGCTCTGAAATCTTCAGTTTATTAGAGTCTGCGCGAAAACCAACAGAATTCATAGGAGGGGTTGCTTCTACTTCTCAAAGCTGGGTTCAGGTGGTCATTCGCTTCTGTCCTTCATGTTTCTGAATGCGCTAATTTGCATTTCCTTACAACTTTTTGGATGCGTGTGTGTGTGTGTGTTACATCCAAGTGGCTTTGCCTTTAACCCCTCAAACGTGTCTTCAGGTGTTGTCCTTTGTGCCTGCTTGGTGTATCTGTCATGTGCCTTTAGCTCCATCTCCAGAATGTACTTCAGATATTGCAAAGGCAAGCATGTTGAGAAATTTTCACAGCATTTAGTTTTTATTATAAAAGCATTTTATCTCATCACTTGGGTCTAAGAAAGCAATCAAAACCAACGTGAATATGCTACAGTGCTTTCCTTTAAAAAAATTGCATTTTACACTGCATTCTGTTTGTTTTGCCGCTGTCCTGCAGCAGCAGCATAGGTTCAAGCATGCGTATCGGGGCAGGCCTCAAAGATCCTAGCAGGAGGAAGGAAAGCTAATTTATATTTTCCATCGGCGTTTCTGGTTGGTGCTGGCTTTAGGCATCCTGTCTAGTAGCGGCTTTCGTTATGTTGCGACCTTTGGTTTATGGACAATCACACTGACGCCACAATCTTCTCCCATGCAGAAAATGGAAACCAAGACAGAGTCCAGTGGCACAGAGACGGAGCCCACATCGCATCACCAGCCGCTGAGCGCCGAGAAGGTGGTGCAGGAGACTGTGCTGGTGGAGGAGCGGCGCGTGATGAAGGTGCACGCGAGCGGGGACGCGTCCTACATGGCCGGGGACGACGTGGAGGCTGCACAGCCCACGGCGGCGGAAGCTTCCGGCGTCAGAGGGAAGGAGGGCTCTGCTCTGACCGAGGGGGCGAAGGAGGAAAGAGGGGACGAGGCTGAGAAAGCCATCCTGGAGCAGGAGGAGACAGCCGCTGCCTCCCGTGAGCGGCAAGAGGAGCTGAGTACAGCCGTCCACGTTGCTGAAACTTTGGAACACAAACCTCATTTTGAGGTAACTGGTCGTTATTGTTACTTTTGGCACTAAATTAAAACTGATACAGGATGCCTGGAAGTTTATATCAGCATAAAGGTGGAGCTAAAGTTAATGTTCTGCCTTTCCTTGTGCAGTTTGCCTCTCTTATTTCCTTCTTGCACAGCAGTTAGGGGTCTCAGTGCTGGTTTCCAGGTTTTGGGTCACATGCAAACACATCTCCTAACGATTTGTAATATATAGCTCCAGAAAATGGCGTCTGCTCTCACTGAAATTGTTGTAATTGACTGTAACCCCGGGGAATGCATGGTTGGCTGAGATATTAGACAAGTTGATAAATTTATTTCTGATCAATGTACTTATCCAGAAAGACCCAAAACCATGCTTTGCCCAAGTACCAGATGCCAGAACTTCAGTCATCATTCTCTTCTATTGACATCCCTAAAGTATTTGGGGGCTTAATGTCTTATTACTTGTTTCTTCTAAGAATTGATTAAATAGAAGGCTTATTTATAGTTTTTTATTATTATTAATGTCTTCAGAATATTTTTCTTTACCTGAAGCAGCTCATATAAAAAATGTTACAGAATTCTGGGAGACTGACATGTATATGTTTCATGCCTTGTTCTCCAACTTACTTCCTGTGTAAACATTTATTTCATACTGACCTGTGCTTATAACCACCAAAGAGGAAAGGGGGATAAAACAAAGCTGTGTGTTTGTACAGACTGTAATAGCCTCTCTGCTTTCTTCCCATTGGCACAGTCATCAACTGTGAAGACAGAAACCATAAGTTTTGGCAGTGTTTCGCCAGGAGGAGTAAAGCTAGAAATTTCCACCAAGGAGGTGCCCGTTGTGCACACTGAAACAAAAACCATCACATATGAATCATCTCAGGTAAGATAATCTATGAAGACCAGAGCCCTGGCATTTTGTTTTGCCCCTTTTTACAGCTTAAGGAATTTACATGTTAATATAACTACACGAAACATAATTCACCAGACTTAGAGGATCCGGCAGCCAGATTGGCTCTGCCAAAAACAATGCAAGAATTGTAATTTTTTACTGATTGTGGAGCAGCAGGTGACTTCACCAAGTGTTCATGTATCTCGAAATGTAGAAACAGGTGCAGAAACCTATTTTCCTAGCCATAGAGGAGGGAAAATATTCACTAAACCATCCACTGCTCACATTTCTAAAATCCTGTTTTTTTAAATGACAGTTAACTCTGGTTGTGCTTAGCTGTCACTCTTGGTGGCAGCTCCCAGACGCTGATTGCACAGCGCAGTGTGTGGGCGATAATGAAATCACTGTAATGCCTTAAGTGATAGGAAACGTAAGCACCTGGGTGAGGTGTCTGTCCCTGTGCTTGCTTAGGTGGATCCTGGGACGGATCTGGAGCCGGGTGTGCTGATGAGCGCACAGACGATCACGTCCGAAACCACCAGCACCACCACTACCACGCACATCACCAAAGTAAGTGGGGCGGGAAGCCAGAAGGGGTTCCCTGAGAACTGGAGAAAGGCTTTCAGGACTTCTTACAGGGCAGGCTGCACAAGCACACAGTGGCTCGACGATCAAGATGCCAGCAAAGCTGCAAAAAAAGCTTTTACAACTTCTGTGTTTATGATGCACTTGTTCTTACGTGCGAGTTTCTGTTTAGGAATATCCATTCTGGTCTCCTGTGCTTAACACCTTCTCTAGCACTTGGCATGTGGTAGGTGTTCCAGAAGCAGTGGCCATCCAAACCCAAAGGACTCCACTCTGTTGTCACTTCTGAAATTAAAAATGTTAAATAACTGCTGAAGAATTCTACTTCAGTGCTTAAAGAATGAATGACATTACTGAATGCTCTGTCACGATTTTCCTCTACTTCCCCCCATCACGCAATGACTGTTTCCCCTGGTGCATAAGTTCATAAAGCTTTGCTTTGTTGCTTTCAGACTGTGAAAGGAGGCATTTCTGAGACAAGAATTGAAAAGCGAATAGTCATCACGGGAGATGCAGACATTGACCATGACCAGGTAGTATGTGTGAGACAATAAATACCCGGGCAGAGAAACAAAGAAAAACCTATGGGCCCTCTGATTCCCAGTGCAATTCTTCTAGTCCAGCATGTATTCTAAAAAAATGTTCTGAATTAACTTTTCGATATATGATTTATAATCCCTTTTGTAATCATCGTTTCTCATTTGTAAATTGTGAATATAGATCTAGCTTGTAAGTCTCCACCTTGCTACTGATCATGCATGTTCCACCTCCTTTTTGTTTTCACCCTTCTGTGATTTCCTGGGGATAGGCGCTGGCTCAGGCAATTAAAGAGGCCAAAGAGCAGCACCCTGACATGTCAGTGACCAAAGTAGTGGTCCATAAAGAGACAGAGATCACACCAGAAGACGGAGAGGATTGACCAGAGGTAAGAGGGGCACCGATCCTCCAGGCTTTCCTAGGCTGGCATGTGGCATGGGGCACTTCCCCCTCACCCTTCGCCTGACCCTTCCTCTCCTTTTTGCTCTCACTGGCATTAGTAGGGCTGGTTACCAAGAGGATGGAGAATTGGTTTGCAGGTGCCACTTGTCACACATTTGGAGGCTCCATACTTGTGGGGCTTTTGCACGTACTGCCAGTTAGAGGACAAAGGAAAAGCAGTCTCTGCTCCAGTGGTCTCACAGATGTTCCCTCTTAATCCATGCCTTGCACTCTTTTCATTATTCAAATTTGAAATGTCAAACTTGATTTCACTTGCTGTGTGGCCAAATCAGAACTGAGGCAACTTTGTTCTGAGAGGTTCGATTTGTGTGTTCCACATACTAGGGAAATAACATACACTCCTTTTTCATTTTGATGGCAGTGCTATTCTATTGTAAGCTTTCTTTTCAACTGTGTTTGGTTATAGCTGGTTTATGCTTTGGTGTTTTGTTTTTTAATTTGAAATGTGAGCATGCACTTGCTTTTCGGATGTCTTATATTTCCTGCATTCTTTGGGATGATTTTTCTCCCTGATGTAGCATTGTGTCTCAGGAGGAGGCAAAAATGCAGTCTTGTGGTCCTCCAGGACGCACCTGCCTTTCCAGCAGCTGTTTGGCCAGTGTCGTGAGCTGACCGTACTGTCCATGTGTGCACAGACTTGTCATGTATACTGACCTGCCGTGCAAGAACTCGTGGGGCTGTGAGCATTTCTGAGAGGGCTTTGAATGCTGAATGCAACAGTTGAGCTATTTGCACACTTGGTGGTGTGATAAAACGTTTAAGAGACTTAAGTAATTTCTCTAACACTAGTTGAAGAAACAAATTGATGAGTGGCATATCTTAAAAAAGAAATATAAGTCACTCATTATATTCAAATTAATATGTTTTAGAAGATAGCAAAAAGATTCTCTTCAGTGAACTTCAGTCACTTGAGTGATATTGTAAATTACTTAAGCATGGTATCTTGTCAAAAAGAGCATTCTAAACCTCCAAGATACTTTTTTGGTGACTTTGATCTGAGAAAAATTTTCAGATGTTTTCCAATGGATAACGAATCAAATCTCTTTTCTACAGGAATAACTTAGTTTGCACAGGAATCCAGTCATGCAAACCATTAGGAAAACCAGAGCCTATATGGAGTTCCCTCTTCTAACCCAACTGACTTGTATCTGTCTGTGGAAAATTTCAATCCAGAAGAATTGACCTTGACCATTCATAAAGACACTGGCAGAGAGATCTTCCCATAATAAAGCAATCTGAATCAGCATCACTGAACTGATACTGCATGAAGCAACGATAAAATTACAAAAAGCAGCATTTTTAATTTTCAGAAAATGTCTAAGTTTTCAGCTATACCTGCACGTTCATAACCAACAATATAAACCGTGATCTCATGCAACACATAAACAATTCATGCCTTTCATAGTTTATTATTATTAAAGTCTTAAACAAAATTGCAGTTTCTTAGATGACAGATCTTTTGTTTACAGATAAATGAAGATTACCCTAAAATACTAGAAGCTGTCTAGGTCTGGTGTGTCAAATTTATCCCAGATTAGATGTGCCAATAACCGAGTTTATTCAGTAAACAACTTGAATCTTGTACTTGTTTCATCCGGTTTTATTACTCTCATCCGTAAACAGTAATGACTCTCTGACCCTCTGGAAATATTTAACGCTTACAATCTTGCTTTGTGTATCTAATTTTAATTCCTTATAAGGTAGTACTGATTTTAGCATATTAGTGTGATTTCTTCCTACTGTCCGCTTTGGTCTGCGTTCAATCCGGAAAGCTCTCCAGAGTTCCCAAACAAGTCCCAAATATGTAAATTGTCATTATTTTGGGAAGAAAAACGTGTATTTTTGTTAGTTTACAATATTATGACATTTCACTCCAGGAGAACCTGTTGGGCTTCTGTTGCTTTCTTTCTTCGTTTCTTTTTCCTTGTGTTTTTTAAATTGATTTTTCTTCTTTTACTTGAAAGAAAACGTGTTTTATTTCCAAATCTGGTCCATATTTACAACCTAGTTCAGAGCCAAGCCTTAAACTGTACAGAATTTCCACTGTAATTAAAACTATTTAGTGTTTAGTTATAAATAGCCTTCAAAAAGATATATTCTCCATTACACTGTCACCTGCATCACAGCCCATGGTGAATGTATGTTTCTGCATAACGAAATAAAAATGGCAAGTGCACTGAAAGCTCTTAAGTTTCTGTGTTTAGTAATTTCCGTGTTGTGTGTGTTTAGCCCAGAGGTAACGTTTGCGTGACATGAAAGGCCTCATTATTCTGCGTTGTAGAGACATTCTGTCTTTACAAGATTAAAAAAAAATGTATATACAGTGTGTGGACCCTTTGAGGGATTGAAGATAGGAATAAAATCTTGTATCTAAATGTTTGGTTGCCTACAAACGCTTTAAAGAGTATATCATAGAATCTCATTTTCAAAGTTTGACTATTTTTATAAGAAAAGAGGTTCTGCTATAAAACCCACTGTTTCTGGGTGCTTTTGCTCTACCAAAGAGACATCTGTCTCTCAGACATCAGCTCCGTAGCTGAACAGATGAAGTGATGTGCTCTACAAAGACTCGTGCAGCCTGTCCCAGCCGCTCATTCATGTCAAACTCCTCTCACGCCAGCGACTAAGACTTTGTTACCAGCTGCCAACCTAATGCCTGCACTTGCTGGCGTGTCCTGTGACATCACACTTTGCCTAACTTTCTTTTTTAAGAAAACTTTTTAATTGACACATGATACTTATATGTATTTATGGGGTACATAGTGATGTTTTGACATACATAACATATAGCGATCAGATCAGAGTAATGAGCATATCCATCATCTCATATTCTTTTTTTGTTGTTGGGAACATTCAAAATTCTCCTTCTAGCTATTTGCAACTATTAATATATATTATTGTTAACTATAATAATTCTACAGTGGTATAGAACACTGGAGTTTATTCCTCCTGTTTAGCTGAAATTTTGTGTCCTTTAACAAATCTCCCCCTATCCCTCCAAAAAACTTTGATTTAAAAAAAAAAAAACTTTCTTTCAGAAAATTGTTATATTTGACCACATATCTTGGTCTTATCGAGGGAGTCAAATTCTTGTCATTTGTCTCTAGATGACTGACAGTATCGTGCTTACTGTCAATACTAAGTATTCATTTTAGGAACCAAAACTTCATCTTAATTGTGTTTGTGGCCAATCAAAACTATGTTCAGAAAAGTTAACACTTTATTTATACAAAAACAGTGAGTGGCGCCCCAGGGGTGCCTGCGCCAGGATCTGGTTACTTTCTGTCCATCAGGTTCTGCCTGTGTTAGCTGCTTTAAACCACAGCTAATGTGCTTGTGCTTCTCTGTCCTTGCCAATAAGTTCCCTTTCATTTTTATAAAACCATACGTTATCGAGGAAGTTGTATAATTTCCAGCTCTCTTTTCCTTCTCTCTCACGCCCCTCAAAGTCCTTCCAGCCCCCACCCACTGCTGGGTTCCAAAGCCACTCCTACATACTTAGGTGTCTGTGGCAGCTGTGCCTCACTTCTAGTACCAACATCTGTCTCTGTTTTTTTATTGTATGACAGATTACCACAGC
>CAUYRT010059895.1:0-39145 GCA_963574885.1 Lepilemur ruficaudatus
TTTTTTCCCCCTCTTGGACGGTTTTTTGCTTCTCACCCCAATTCTCATATTTATCATTATTCGTTTTTTTTTTTTTTTTTTTTTTTTAACTCTCTATTCATTTCTTCCAACTCTGAAATTCCTCTCTGGGCATTCTCATTCACTTTCTTAGCTTGAGCTATCATCAATTGTTTATTCCCCTTAAATTGTCATGACTATTTTCAATTCTTTCCTGAACGTCAGAGCCATCATTTCAACTTCCTTCTGGATATTACTTCCAATATGATCCATTGATTCCTCAGACATTACATTTCTAAAATTGAACTGTCTTCTATGCAAACCTAGAATCCTTTTCAGTATTCTACCCAGATATCCATGCTAGGTACAGTGTAATTTAATCTGACTCTCCATGCCATTGGATTAGAGTATTAGCAAGTTTACCTTCAAAGTTTATCAGATGTTCCAGCTGCTTTTTTTTTTTTTCCTTTTAACTGAAGGATGGATCCATGTTTTAGGACTAAAACTTGATGTCATTTTCGGACATTTCCTCTTTAAGAATACAGCATCTATTTGAAAGTGAATATTTAATTAGAACGAGAAGAGCAATCAAAGAAATCCCATATTTTAAAAGATTGACATACCTCAAAATTCAGAAAAAGAACCCTTTTTCTTAACACAGTTCCATAACATTTTCTTCCTTTATCATTATTGGCTGCATAGCCATTAATCACGTTTTCACATGACAATCCTGATATTATGATATTACAATTCTGTAATATCATGTTCTATAAAGAGAATAGAAACATAATGGTCTTTTCTTCAGTATAGTTGGATCATTTTGCTGCATCAGTGGCAATTTTACTTGCCGTTTAGTCTGAAACCATGAGACAGTGTTGGGAGATGTGTCATATTTACTAAGATATGATCTGATACAATGAGAGAGAAATAAAACATGCAATTTCATATGCAGGCATATTTGCTATTTGAAGTACTACTGGAGGTTGAGATCCTACAACAAGCAAATACTGATCAAGTCTATTTCATTTTATTCCCATCAAAAATAAAAATGTTTAATGACATGTATATAACAGTATATCCTCCATTACCTGTTACAGTATATTCCCTTTTGACATCCTTTTTGATAAGTATGAGTGAAAACACAATACTATGCTTATAATTTATTTGCATAATTATTCAGAATTTTCCTCAGACTTGTTTCTGATAGAAACATTGTTTCTCTGCCAATATCCAAATACTTCCTGTTCTGGGTGCCAATGGCCCTCAATATTGTGATGAGACCTCTAGCCCTATAACTTTATATCTCAAAGCTGAATGAATTAACACATGGGTGATATTATTCCTGAAAACTTTTCCTACCATAGGCTACTCTGCCATAACTTACTTGTGCAAGGACATTTTTACACATTTAAGAAATAGATTCCACTATTACCAAACTAAATATGTCCCCCAAAAATCTCCTTAGCCAGATCTTTACATACACATGGCCCCTTTAACACCATGGGAAAGGAACAAAAAAATATGACAGATTGGAAAGCATAGTAGAAAGAGACAAAAGCCCTAACTATTTGTGGATAAAGTATTTGCAAAATTTACAAAGATGCATAACCATGTCAAGATCTTGCTGGGGCTCCTCCCAGAATTTGTCAGTGGCCTGTGCCAGTAAGGACTTTGAAGCTCGAGGTTTTTGGCTTCAAGTAAAGCTACCTCCACTGCTTCCACTTTCTGTATTCATTCATTTAGATCTGTATTCTAAATACAGATCTAAATATCTGTGATATTTCTGGTTTAGATTATTGCAGCCTTTTCTAAACTGTTACCTTCAGCTTTTAGGCTCTCCTGCAATTTATTCTCACTTGGTACTGCCAGTATCTTTTAAAACACCTGGACAGGATAGAGTGTAGCGGAGCAGATAAGAGCCAGGTTGGGTCAATTACCACCAGTTTGATTCCAGACAAAATATGTATCTTCTTACAAGCCTTGATTTTATTATCTGTAAAATGGGAAAATAGTAATTTATTACTTCTTAGGGCTGTTTTGAATATGTAATATGTTTGTATGTATTAGATTTCACATGTAAAATAGTCAACAAATATTGTGAATATTCATCCCCTCTTTAAATAGTTTTAAGTCTCCTTGCTTAACCTTAATTCTGCTTTGCTTAACCTTCCAGATTCTTCACTTACCTTTCTGTTTCTGTCTTCTATGTGTGCTCTCTGTGCTTTAGCCACATCGACACAGTCACAGTCACTGTTGCTCCTGCTTCCAGCCCCTTAAATTCATCAGCTTTTAAGCCTCCATACTTTTAACTATGTTACTCATGGGTTTTTTTTTTTTTTCCCCAAATGCTCCCTTATCTGGAAAAAATCTAAGTGTCCTTTGAGGCCCAGTCTTGGTGACACCATCCCTGGTCAATACAGGCATAATTAATGGATCCGTAATCTGTACTTTTCAGAACAGCACATATACACTCATATTGTTTTGATAGATGTTTACCTGTCTCACTCTCTTGATGAACTCTGAACATCTTCAGGGCAGGAAATGTGTGTCGTGTCTGGAATACAAGAGATCGATACTATTATTTCTTATTCCTTTTGCTTATTCTTTTGCTTCTTGATAATCTTACTTCTTAGGAAGTATTAATAAAATGTTACATTTCATAAATTATTTTCAGTACCATGCAGCTAGAAGTCCATTTTTTCCTCAAAACCTTCATAATGATGAAAGTTGTAGTGTTTATAGTGTTACCTATTTCATTCTTTTGTGTCTATTTTCTTAAAGTTAACTGGAATTTGAGATCTAATGGAAACTCAGTAGAGACTACTAACTAGGAGGAAGAACAAATGAACTACTTCTACCATTACATAGTTTTTTCTAAAATGATATGTCCTGAATTGAATTTGGAACTTTGGAAAACATTGAATAAAAATATTTTTCCCCCTTGATTCAGGTTTAAGATGTGTATAAGAGGAATAAATTTCTGAGTACAATAATCTATTATGCTTTTTATAACAGGGATAATCTTTCTAGATAGCATAAAATAGATGTATTATAATAGATACATATTGACAATCATCTATCCATTTGTTTATCTACTTATATTGAAATATACATATATATGTACATATATATGTATATATACATATATATACATATATATATATATATGGGGTGGCGTATTTTAATCATATAGTTCAGCTTGTTTGCTCCTCATAATAGAAGGTCATTGGTTTGACCAGGTAAGACTGTTACTTTTTGTTTGTATTAAGAACTCCATTTTCACTATTAGAAGAAAATAAAACAAGTCAGAGAAATGGATCAAACCACACATTGTATAAATAGAGATACCCCTTTTATTCATAGTAAAGCTATGGGGTAATAGAATATCTATTCAATTGACATCCATCAACTTATGATAACAGCGATTTTTGTGAATATAGGAGACTAAAAAATAATTTTGTCATAGCAAAGTAATGACAGAAATTTCAGGTCCTACAGTTTAGTAAACAAATAGTTCTCAACCATCTCGGTATGGTACAATCCACACACACACAAACACACTCCATATCCAGCAGTTACGAGGTCATTTCGGTGCCCACAATAAGTGGGCCAATTTTTCCATTTAAATTTGGCATATGCTCTCAGCGGTGTTGATTATTCAAAATACCTGTTTGCCCATGTCTATTAAGCTTAAAAACTACGTTTTAATGGCCCCTTATATTTAAGCCCTGTTTATATGGCAAATGCTTCTGAGCTACTTAGAAACACCATTAAATTTCATCGCTAATTACTAATAACAGGAGTGAAATTAGCACCTGTCTCAGCTGCTTTAGATTTTGGATTGCTCTTAATAAACAGTGGAGAAAATCCTCTGTTGCTAAACATTTACTGGGGCCATTTGCATTCTGATTTTCACTGAGCTGTTATGATTTATACTCTCATATAGCCATCTAAAATAGCACATGGCTTGAAGCCACTGAACGTACTTCCTCATTTGAATTTGAATCAACGTATGTAATATCTTACATTTTAAAATCAGGTTTTAGTGTGAGGCAGCAATTTATCTCATATATAAATGGTTCTATTTTTGTTTCCAGGGATACTAGGATGAAAATGCCAGTGGGGTAATTGGGAATGTCATAAAAAAATTGAACTTCATTAATTACACTATCACAAAAAAAGAGGGTGCTATAGGTCTTTATCCCTTAAAACAAAAAATGTCCTTAGAGATATGTAAAAACCTTGTTCCATTCTGTTCGTCTGTTGTGGGCCATTGGCCTGCACTGTAGTTTCTGGTAGAGTTTAAAAGTGAAAATAAGCCAGTTAAGTTGGCAGATGGTTCAGTGCTACCTGCAACAGCATTAAATGACATTCAGTACTGATGTTAACAGGAATTGTGGATTTAGGAAAGTTTCAAAGTCATTGAGAGAATGGTATTCATCTTACTGCCACATTGAAAAAGTGTGAAAAAAATGATACAAAGAGTAACATGATTGAAAAATGTCAGGAAGTCTTCTCTTTGGGCTCTAAGGTAACTAATCATGGGCTAAAATGCTTCTCTATCTTTTGTGATTCATACAGTTTTCATACTTGAAAGTATATATTAGACATTATTTGCTTTAGAATTTCAGGCCAACTGAACTCTTGATACAGTGATTCAAATAATTCAAATTTGTGTGCTTCATTTAATAGATTTTTTTAAAAAAGTATTTCAGAGTACATCAAGATGCATTTTGAAATAAAGTTCGTAAGCATTAAAAGATTCTTGCTATATAGCCAGAAGATGGCAGCATGGCAGCTATTTAGAAATTTGATACCTCGTAATTTGCATTAAGCAAAAAAACAGTTTTTAGATTTTTGTAAATAGTATCCTATTTCCTATCAAAAAATGTCTCAATATAGGAAATATAATTACAAGAAAAGACTGTTAGTAAGATCTAAATGATAGCTTGACCAAAGCAGAATTACAAAGGAATAAAAATGGGTTTTTCTGCACTGCAAATAATGTAGAAGAAAGATGAAAGGAAGAGAAAGACGGAGAATGCCAAGGCTCTTAAAAATGTGCTTTCAGAACATTTTAAATAAGCTTGATAGAACCCATTATGAGAAGGAGGAGACTTTTAAAATTCCAAGCGAGATGAGCCCTGATATTGAAATAACCAATTAATTCCATCTAGACCATTAGGAAAGAATTAAAGGTTATTATTATAATTGCATAGGTTCAAAACAAACTCCTTTAAAAAGTCCATTTTAGCTCTTTTCAAAAACCCAAAATCTGATTCTATAATATCAATTTCTTATAGAAGAAATATGTGTAGTTTACAAGTAACTCCAATTTACCTTTTTCATTTTAAAGGTATAATCTCATTATAACTAACACAATTAACTGAAGACTTTTTTATAACAGAAAAAAATATCTTTTAAACCTTAGCTGAGAATCTCCTTATTTATGGCAATAATAAAAAAAAATGACAGTTGAAAAATACATTTTTATAGTTCCTGAAAACATCTGTAACAAGATTTTTATTACAGGAGAAATTTTGAGGAAAATCCTTCAATACATTTTGCTACATACTGTTAAAAATAAACCTATTTGTCGATTATATTTTCCTGTTCATTTTATAAGATGATGACATCTACTAAATCCTCAGGCTTCTTCCAACATACAATAGTACCTGTTCAAACTGAATTAGCTATGAGATTAGTTTGGGTTTTCACACTAGTGTATTAGTGTAGATCCTTTCACGTGTTTTATTCATTGAAAATACATTCATCGCCTACTATAATGCTTAGTACCATTCTAGGCAACAACTGAAACACAAGTTTTAAAGAGATTCATTAAACAATTATAACATGAAAATTGCAGAAAATAGAAGAACCGAGTTGTACAGCCAAACATTTTGTGTGACTATTTATGTAATAGTCATTATAATTTATAATAAACAATATTAATATGCATTAAGTCCTTGTCATTTTTCCTACTTTATGATGGATGTAATAGTTCATCAGAATTTATATTTATACATATTAAATTAGTATTGAGTTCATGGGATGAAAATATCTATAAATGTGATTTCTTTAATAGCAGAATAATCAACAGAAATTACTTGGGCTAAAGCCACTGAGGAATTTAGGCAGAAGGGATTTGATTTATTTTCCTTTTGTCCTGCAGTGGGCAGCAAAGCCTTAGTTACGTTTTAAGATTTCTGAGAGAAAAGGAAACAATGAACAATGTAGTAAACCAACAGCTGAAACAGTGGACAGGTGTCATTCTCCGTCAGAGCTCCTGGGGAAGGAGGTTTTAGGGGCAGGAAAAAAATAGATGGTAATGATGAGGAGGGTGAAGAACGATGATAAATACTTTATAAAATGCTTTACCTTATTTTTTCCTATTTTTAAAAATTGTCCAATACAGTACGCACAAAAAAGGTCATTTGTTACCACTAAGCAATTTGAGACTTGGATAAGTTAAATCTAAAGACCGAAAGCTAATGAAGAGTACGTTCAAAATTCTCATCCATACATCTCTGGCACTACATCAAAATTAGAAGGAAAATAGGGAACAATCAGAAAGAGGTTCTGCCCGGCTAAAAACAACCTTTGATTTCCATGAGACTAAGAAATTATTTGTATTCTTTTAGTTGTTTCACAAATATAAATAAAATATCTACTTAAGTTCTTAACCTCTGTGTTTGTAGAAAAAGAATAGAATTTAAGTTCATCTAGGGAATTGATACTATAAGAAATATTTTGGTGCCCACAACAATTGGTTCACCTTAAATTTGATTCCTACTTGTCATGGTAAATTTCAACGTGAATTAAAAGTTTTTAAGCACCTAGCTAAGATGTTGATAATTTCCCTCTCAGTGGTGGAGGGTCTTGGCCTTGTGAACAGAGAAACTAGTATAGGATGAAATATTTTGGAGCAAACAATGTATTTATTTGGGTTTATTTATATCCTATGAACTTCTCGTATGATATCCAGTACACTCCCCATGTAAATGTACACTGAAAAATCTCACTGAGAGTCTGTACACTATGGAAAGTTTTCTAGAGGCTGAGTCTTTCTGCTTTATGAGTCTTACTTTTGTATAAGAACTTTCTGCACCAAGGATAGGGCCCTGATTTCTGAAATGTTTTAATATGCAATTCCTTTTTAGAAAGAATATACAGAGACATAAAAATATAACTCAAAGAAGACAAATGCTAAATGTACATAAAGGCAAAAAATACTAAAAATCCCGCCACACAGAAAATACTTAAACACCTATTACGCGTCAGGTACTGTGCTAGGTGATGGAATATAGATAGAAAATTTGAATCAATTTCTGAAAGCATTAGACACTGGAGACTTCGGAGTGAAGCCATGACTACAGCAGAGCGTTCTTCTAGTTGTTTCCACTTTAGATTTAATTTTGTCTGCAGATGAAGAAAATGAAAGAACAGTTAAATGGTCGTTTAGACACTTCACTCATTATTGTACATCAGCTTCAGGTGAAAAAAATATTGCTTCTTTAAAATGTGGCCAGATTTTGTTATCACACTGCCTAAAATGTTATAAACCACCTGAAGCCCACCTGGTGGCTATTTGGCCTTTTCTTTTTACCTCTCTCCCTTAAGTAAATGTTTTCATGTTGTACCAGGCTAATATTGTATATTGTCTTTATGGTGTTAAAATAAAACTGGTTCCAACCCTTAATGAAACAGCTATTTTGTATACCTTTTCCTATGTCATCTTTTCGTGATAGAAAATGTGGGAAGGTACTATTCCCCTGTACTTTCAGATATATAAAAGAATAAAGGAATAAAACATTTTTAGAAATATCATAACTTCTTGGGTTATTAGCACTTCATGTTATCAATTTCTGCTAATTACAAAAGTGGTATACATTGTTCAGATTCAAATTTTTTCTACATTTGTTGTGTCCTTTGATCTTTAAAATCTTTCACAGGTCTTTTACCCTTTGTAATAACATTGTTCTTATCCACCTTACTGTGTATCTAAAATCTTTTTTTCCCTGATTATTTTTTTCTGTCTTCTGTAATCCTTTTTTTTTTTCCTTGAAATTTTCTTTAACTCTCTCTTTTCTTTATGAAATTATACATTTAGGGGAGAATATTAAACTATGACAAAGAAATTGACATAAAATAATATATCAATTAAATTTTAGACTATAAATTATTTGGTTCTTTTTTACATACTTGAAATAAGCAATTTCTGAATTCTCATATTTATTTGTATAATAAATACTTATTTGTCATCATTTTCCCACAGTACAGGAAGATCACATCATACTAGGTCAACTTAAGTGCAGCCTAAAGCTATCAGTTGTTATATATCAATGGCCAAATTCCATATGTCGTAAGCAACTTGGACCTTCACCTGACAGATAACAATTACATATTTTGAGCTTGCTGAGGTAATACTCTCTACCACCCAATCATTTTACTACTGAGAATATCATTGTTGTACAGTAGTGTTCTTTTCTTGAATTTTTTTTTATTTCAGCATATTTTGGGGGTACAAATGTTTAGGTTACATATATTGCCTTTGCCCCACCCGAGTTGGAGCCTCAACCAACCGTGTCCATCCCCCAGACGGTCCCCTACTTAACTCTTCCCATCTACCTGACACCCAGTGAATGCTATTACTATATGTGCACTTAAGTGTTGATCAGTTAATACCAATTTGATGGTGACTGCATGTAGTGCTTGTTTTTCCATTCTTGGGATACTTCACTTCATAAAATGAGCTCCAGCTCTATCCAGGATAATGCAAGAGGTGCTAGATCACCATTTGTCTTTATTACAGAATGCCTTTTGTTCTTTTGGGTACATGCCCAGTAATGGGATTGCTGGATCAAATGGCAGTTCTACTGTAGCTCTTTGAGGTATCTCTATATTACTTTCCGCAGAGGTTGCACTAATTTGCAGTCCCACCAGTAGTGTATGAGTGTTTCTATCTCCCTGCATCCACACCAATATTTATTGTTTTGGGACTTTTTGATAAGTGATATCTCATTGTGGTTTTGATTTGCATTTCCCTGATGATTAGCGATGCTGAGCATTTTTTCATGTATTTTTTGGCCATTAGTCTATCTTCTTTTGAAAAGTTTTCATTCATGTCCTTTCCCCACTTTTTGGCAGGGTTGTTTGATTTTTTTCTTGCTGATTTTCCTGAGTTCTATGTAGATTCCAGTTATCAAACCGTTATTGGATATGTAACATGCAAATATCTTCTCCCATTCTGTAGCTTGTTTGCTCTTGTGATAGTTTCCTTGACTGTGCACAGAACAGAAGCTTTTTAATTTGATCAGGTCCCATTTATTTATTTTTGTTGTCACTATGATTGCCTTTGGGGTCGTCGTCATAAATTCTTTGCCTAGGCCAACGTCTATAAGAGTCTTTCTAACATTTTCTTCTAGAATTCTTACAGTTTCACGCCTTAGGTTTAAGTCTTTTATCACTGTGAGTTGATTTTTGTGAGAGGTGAAAAGTGAAGATCCTGTTTCAGTCTTCTACATGTGGATTTCCAGTTTTCCCAGCACCATTTATTAAGGATTCATTTCCCCAGAGTATGTTTTTGTCTGCTTTGTCAAAGATTAGATGGCTATATGATGATGGTTTTACATCTGGGTTCTCAGTTCTGTTCCATTGGTCTCTCTCTCTGTTCTTGTGCATTCCGATATGCCGACAATAGTCAAACTGAGAACCAAATCAAAGACTCAATACCCTTCACAATAGCAACAAAGAAAATAAAATACCTAGGAATATATTTAAGGAGGTTAAAGATATCTACAGGGAGAAGTATCAAATACTGAGGAAGGAAATACCAGAGGAAGTAAACAGATGGAAAACCATACTATGCTCATGGGTCGGCAGAATCAACATTGCTGAAATGACTATGCTACCCAAAGTGATCTACAGATTCAATGCAATCTGTATTTAAATACCAACAACATTTTTTGCAAATCTAGAAAAAATAAATCTATGCTTTGTATGTAACCAGAGAAGACCCCCTAAAACAAAAGCAATCTTAAGGAAAAAGAACAAATTGGGAGGCATCAATTTATTAAACTTCAAGCTATACTACAAGGCTGTGGTAACTGAAATGAAGTATTTTATGAAATAATCTATTTCAGTTAAATGAGGGGAAAACATAAAATGATTTTATGATTTAAAATATGAAGTTAATAAAATTAATATTAAGATGAGAATCTCTGGGACTGCTGCCCAATTGCAAGTGATTTTAAAGTATCCCTCCTATTGCTTTCACCAGCCAGGGCTTTGCCACCGTGCTTTGCTTCTATGCCTGCAACATTCTATTGTGTCTCTCACATGCTGTTTTCCAGGTTTGAAGTTCATGTTACAATACCTTTGTTATATAATAATTTATATTATCCATTTTGCTTAAATGACCTCATACCTTTATATGCAAATCTAATGATGGCAAAATTCTTCAGGTTCTTGATCTTCTCTTAATGATACTAATAAATTTTTCAGCCATGACTGTAACCATGAAATGCATGTAAATATATCAGTAAGTCTCAAAATAATTTTATAGTGGCTTAGAGTAGGTATGTAAGATTGTAAATTGTGCAAGCTATTTTTCTAGATTTCATTAATTTATGCAGGTGGATGCATTGTAGTCATAGCTTCAGTGCATGGGAAGGAGTGTCAATAAATGCTTATCTTGAATGTGGTAAGATAAGACAAATTTTTAGGATTGGTAAATATAATGATAATAGAAAACAGGCTTAAGCCTGTCAGGTTGGTTCATATTATTCTCATCAATTTATTTGGAGAGAAAAATAACTAGGATAGTGAATAATTACAAAATAAACAAAATGGTGATACAACGTTTTGAAGTCAGTTGGCTCGGTTTATATCATTACTTACTTGAAGTTTTGTTATAATGGCTTTTAAAAATTATTTTGAATAATTATGAATCACAGAAAAGTTGCAAAGAATGGTATCAATAGTTTTATATATACCTATCATTAAGCTTCCCTGGATGTTAACAACTTAGTATAATTTCTTTGTGCAATCGTATTGCACTGGTACAATAATATTAAGTAATATACAAACATTATTGGAGTTTTACTGGTTCCACAAATACCATTTTCCTGTTCGAGGACCCAAATTAGTATGTCAGATTATGTTTAGTGGCTCTGTGTTTTTAGTTTATGCTAATCTGTGACAGTTGCTAAATCTTCACTTATTTTTCATGACTATGAAATATTTTATGAGTATTCATCAATTATTTTGTGGAATGACTTATGTGATGTTTTTGCATGATGAGACTGAGGTTATGAATTTTGGCAAGAATACTACAGAAGTAATGTTGTATACTTCGCAGTCAATCGTATCAGGGGGTCCATGATCCTGATGTATTTTATCTCTGGGGAAGTAGCATGTATTGGGTCTTTCCACAGTAAATTTACTCTTTTTCCCTTTGTAGCTAATAAATACATTGAGAGAGATGCTTTGAGATTATATGAATATCCTGCTTCATCCAATAATTATAGCATCCATTAGTGAATCTTGCCTGCCACAATTACTACTGTGATGTTTCCTGAATGATAATTTTGTGTTTATTCTTTCTACATTTACTTTCATATGATAAGCTTTTTGTTACTTAAAATATTATTTGCTGTTAATATTGATCAGAAACAAGAAAAATATGTTATTTCTCATTTTTGTCCCTACTTATTATATAGGACTTTTTTCTCATTTCTTCTAAAGGCTTTAGCTAGGTTGGACTAGAATTTTTTTGCCAAAACATGTTTTTAGCTAAATTATGTTGGGAAAAGTAATTACATTCACCTAAACCCTGTACACACCAAACCCTGCTCAAACCGTATACAATTTGTCAATAAAATTTAAGAGAGATGAAAGACATGCATATACTTTTTAAATACTAGTAATAATATGCATGGGAAATATATTTTGATATTGAAATTTCCTTCAGATTTGAAGCTAGCACAGCTCCACTAATGAGCCAGGACTTTGTAATGCTTTGAATGAGTTGGTATGGTCTATTAGGTCATTATCTGCTAATTAAAAATTCTTGAAATAAGATGTGTCATGATGGTTTAATGGGTCTGACTTCTGAGCTCCCTTATGAAAATTTACCATGGCTTTGGAAGGAAATTTGTAAAACAGAAACAGAAAGTAGTAAAATGAATTGTAATTCTACAATATGATGCTGGAATTTTAAAAAATAATAATTTACCCTTAAATATAATTGTGGATACTATGGTTGAAAATTGACACCAAAGAAACCATAAAAAGCTTGCAAGATTGAATGAAAATTGTGTCACTAAAATTTTCCCCAGTATACACTGAAATTTTCCACAATATATTCTATAAATTCCAAGTATTTTTCCATTGTATGATTGTTTTGCAGTTGGAAAGAATATTTTTTAGATGTGTTAGCTTTCTGCTCTGTACAGCTCTTCCCAGAATATGACCCTTAAAACCGAATGCATTATGTGTCAAAGAATAATAAGAAATTTTACTTTTAGATATACAAACAGCAGATATAGCTTTGATCATCTTATGGGAAACGTTTTTCACTCTTTAGCTTTCTGTAAATCTGTCTGGTGACATATTAATGCAAATTACATTGTCTTATTTTGTGACTTCTGCAGTTATTGTTCAACATTGTCACAGATTCACCAAGAATTTTTTTTTCCCCGCTATTTAAAGTCACTAATGGATTTGCAGCTAACCTATGGCTTTAGTCTCTGGCTGTTGCCTTCAGTATCACTTGTGTATGCATTGAGCTGATAAGTACTGTGATTCGTTTTACTCTTGAGCAAACCAAGTTTACAAAAAAAAAAAAAAATGTGGCAGAAACGAAAAACAGATGAATAATTACCTTAGCTTGAGATGAAGGTGGGGGAAAATCATTTGATTGCTTTCCTAATCCTTGGCAAGATGTAATAAAATAAGGCTTTGGAGGGGAGGCCCAGCAACAGAAGGTAGAGGAGACGACAAGTGTTTATAACATAGCTTTTTTGTACTCTTTATTATAGTTTTTTTGGATTCCTTTTTATTACGGTATTTTATTCTTTTTATCAGTTTGATAAAATTATAATTAAAATGTACATCCTGGTTTAATTATAGATTCCTTCCCACATCAGTGGCTATTCCTCAGTATTCCCAGTGCCATAGTTTCACATTACATTTTAATTTGTTAGTTGATCAGGAAGAACGGTGTACCCTCGAACAGAAAGGATTACTCGTCATGACTCAGTAAGCTAACAAAGCTTTTGTTGAAAGGGGGAAGTCTAATGAAAAGAAAAAAGGATTCTCTTTCTTCCAGTCAAATTATTAGCTCAGATATTTCATGCAAGAGAGAATTGAAAATTTTTCTCACTGTATTGTAGAATATGCTTACTTTAAAAACCCGCTAAAAAATATACAAAATGCACGTCTCCTATGAGGAAAAAAAATCATTCAACAATATAACAGAAACACAGAATTTAAAACAAATATCTGTACTTTCAGAAATATCTTTAAGAATTACTGTTGCATGGGAGAAAACATTAATATTGCTCCTTTCTTTTATTTTAAAAGAATGAAAATCATCTCTGGTAATCAGGGAATAAATTAAACAAGATAATTAAATATAAATGATTAACACTATGGTGCTCAAATGGGGGGAGTGATCACTAGGGATTTGAGGGGTGGGGAGTAGACCCACATCCCAGAGATGCAGTGAGCACTGTGAAGGGAAGGGGCATGCTTGAAGTGTATTTGGGGATGGATATTAGGGGTCTCAATAGGGGGTAGGAAATCCTCTAAAACTGATTTATGTGAATAGCTGTACAACTTGATAAATTTACTAATAACCATTTAATTGTACACTTAAAATGGAGTAAAGACATGATATGTAAATTATACTTCAATAAAGAAGAAAAAAGAAATAATAAGTTCCATAATGATTATTTACCTTCATGTATTTGAGTTATATGACTTCATATTTGGGCCTTGACTATCCAGATATCTTGAACCAAATACAATGTCAATCAGTCAACATGTATTTATAAATTACCAGAAGAATAGCATTGAAATAGGTAAGTTCCCAAGAAGCAGATTTATCAACCAGAAAACAATAAGATGACTTTACATTTTGAAGATTTCTTGAGTATTTAAAATAACATGTTGATTTCTGATTTGCAATTACTTGTTATACACTGGAGTTTTATGATAATAACTCCGAGGACTTGAATAGTACAATTAAGGAGGTAAAACTCCTGAGTCAACCTTTTGTGTCCTTTTATCTTCCACATAAATAACTCAGAACTATTTATGCTCATTGCAGAAATTTTTTCCCAAAGACAGCATAGCATGGTCAATCCAAAAGATGACGGTATGTGGAGTTCAGAGCTGAGGGGGTCCAGTTTTAGGTCTGCCACTTATTAGTGTGTAATCTTCAGACAGTCCCTTAATTTATCTCAACCTAGCTTTCCTCATCTGTTAAATGAGAAGTTTAGAAAACATTATTTCTCCTTCCCTCAATTAATAAATTGGTAACATACTTCAGTTTTTGAAAAGTCTATGTTTCCAAATAATCCTTTAAAGATGCAAATGTGTTCCTTTAATCAATAGGCTATCAATCAATGAAGAATCATACCATACAAATTATGACCAAGGAGTTTCAAGGGGTTAAGGAATCCTTAGAAAATCTTCATCTCATCTGCCTTTTAAACTAGAACTTTAAGTATGGCTTTATAATATATGTAAGATGGTTTGTATATGATATCAAGAAAGTGTTTACTAAGATACCATTTTCATGCAAATATCTGCACATAACATACGCACATACACATACAGGATGGAGGGGGGTGTATAAGATACTATGAAAATTCCCAGAGAAAGAAACGAAATATTTTCTCCCGTTCTATTCACTTTAATGATAGTTTCCTTGGTCGTGCAAAAGCTTTTTAGTTTGATGAGGTCCCGTTTATTTATTTTTGTTACTGCTGTGATTGCTTTGGGGGTCTTCTTCATAAATTCTTTGCCTAGGCCAATTGAGGGTGGGGGAGAAAGAAACTTAGCAACCACTGGAAGTGAGGGAATATTTCTGGAGAAAGGAATCTGAGTCCTGACAAAGAAATTACCTAAGAACTAATGAGTGAAGGAGTGTCTTAGGAAAGGGAAGTATGTAAAAAATCTGCTGGACAGAGAAAAAATGGTCTTTTTGAGAAATGTTTAAAATTCACAAAGGCTGAACTTCAGAAGTTTTAGCTTAGTTCAAGGGGGAAAAAACAACTAATGCTTACTGAGCACATACTGCATTTCAGACAAAGTGCTTAGTGCTTTAGACTTGCATTCACGTCTCCAAATAGCTATAACTGTGTATAGGTCTCCACCTAACACTTCAACTGGGCAACTATATTATACTGGTCAATTTGATTCAGCTTATTTGATTAAATTTGGTTTAGTTTTCTCCTTTTAACCTTACCATTGCCTTTCTTGATGCATCACAGCTAGTCCTAGTCCTACCCTTGGAATATCCTCTTTGTCCAAAGTTTCTAGCATCTCTCCCCTGTCCCTCAGATGGAATTTTAGACACTGTCTCATGTACAAATCTCTTTTGGCTAATAATGTTGCAGAGTGTGATTTCCCGCCCCCAAATGGTATTCTATTTCTCTTTACAGAAATTTACAATTTATGCATTTCAAGTTGTACCAGATATTTGTGAGAGTTTTTCTCCCCAAAGTAATTCTTCTAGACTTAGAATGTTAAATCTATTTTGATTATCTAATTTTATAGAATAAGATCTGCGGCAGCCCAGAGATAAGGGTGTTTCCAGTTGTCTACTTTCAGTTCCAGTGTTCCTACTATTCATGATAGCCATGATAGCGTATCTGTTTCAAAATGTGAACTTGAGTGTGGCAAGTTATGTATTTATAAAACTCTTCAGTGATGCCAAGACTGTCCTTACATGGATGCTCAATTTAAGGGGTATTTTTAGAGAATGACTAGAAAATTGGTTCCCTGAATTTAGGCCTTTCAACCCAGATGATAGGAGAAAGTATGTACTGACTGTTTGGAAAATGTGTGCATAAAATTAGCTGGCTATTATCTAGTTAAAGAATGAGCTCTGCTGTCTGGTGTGCTATGAAGTGGAAGTGAGCAGTTGTTGGAAAGAGAATATAAATGGTATTTTACAAGGCTATATTGATCTTCCTTTTTGTTTTCAATTTAAGATTTTGAAAAAAAGTAATTTTAAAGAAAAGGAAAAGTCTAGCGAAAGTCACCATCTTTAATTCTAACATGTTATGGCTGATTAGATTATTAAACTACATGTTCAGCTTCCTGTTGGGAGGTAGAAGGAAGTAGACTATATTTTGGATTCAGCAAATACAGAAAGACCAAGAATAACTAAAAATACGCTATTAATCATGTTGTTTATTCTTTAATCTAGCCATTCAACAAATGTTTTCTGGGTGTATATTATGTGTCAAGCATTATGCTAGGTGCTAGATGAGAGAAATCAAAAAGGAAAGTTTTTCATGTCTGGGAAATCACAAGTGTTTTGGAAGAGATAGACCAATACAACCATTTCATATGAGGTTATGGTACATGAGTGCAAGGCATATAAGAGATACACAGATTAGGAACATATAACTAAGCCTGGGAGAAGGATGCATAGGGAGATGGTATGAACTGGGTGCTGACGGACTTAATCTATGCAGGGTTTTAGATAGGAGGAGAAACAAGAAAATGTTATTCCAGGAAAAAGAAACAGAATGTGAAAACACAGAAAGGAAAGACAACATAGTATAGTCAGGGAACAGCAAGGGGTTTGGTTTTCCTGGAGCCAGAAGGGTGATAGGGCTAAATAGGGAGAGGTGAGACTGCTGAGCAAGGCAGGAGCTACTTGCTTTAGAAAATGCCTATACAAGAAGTTTGTATATTAACCTAGGTTATGAGAAGCTATTTTACGACATTAGAGAGTGACATGAACAGAATTCACTTTTTGGGTAATCTCCCTATAATAGAATAGAGATGGATTGAATGAAGATAATTTTTTTATGTTGAAATATTTAGCTTTTATTTTTACATTAGATGTTACAAAACCAGATTTTAGAGTTAGAAGTAACAGTTCAGTGTCTTACGTTCACATTGAAAAACATTCTGAGAAATGAAAAAACTAGGCCAAGAACTATGCCCATTGACTTGGTCCCCAACTAACTTTGAGAAAAGAATTCTACCATCATCCAGTGGACAATATATAGAACCACAGACTTTAAATTTTAGGAAATACAGATCTGGAAAATATGTATAAATAAATAAGGGAAAAATATCTGTGGTCTTACATACCTTTATTGTTGGCCTAAACATTGCTAGACTAACCTCACTTGTTTTTAGTTTATAGTTTTTATTTTTTAATTTAAAAATATTAAGGGGGTGCAAATGTTTTTGTTACATGGATACCTTCTATAATGTTAAAGCTGAGGCTTTTAGTGTGACCATCACCTGAATAGTGTTCATTGTACCCAGTGGATAGGTTTTAAGCCCCCCCCCATTTGTTCCCCTTCCTTATCTTGATTTCCAGTGATTTTTACATCTCTTCATACCCATGGGTGCCCATCAGTTAGCCCCCAGTTATTATTAAATGGGGTATTTGATTTTCCATTCCTGAGGTGCTGCACTTAGGATAATGATCTCCAGTTTCATCCAGGTTGCTGCAAAAGACATTATTTCATTCCTTTTTATGGCTGAGTAGTACTACATGGTGTGTGTGTGTATGTGTGTATGTGTATGTATTCCATATTTTCTATAACCACTCATCAAATAATGAGTACTTAGATTGATTCATATCTTTGTGATTGTGAATTGTGCTGCAATAAATATTCAAGTACAGGTGTCTTTTTAATAAAATGACTTATTTTCCTTTAGGTAAATATCCAGTAGTGGGATTGAAGGGTTGAATAGTCTACACTGGTTTCTTTGAGAATCTCCACGCTGTTTTCCATAGAGGTTATGCTAATTTATAGTCCCACCACTGGTGTATAAGCATTCCTTTCTCTCTACATCTATATTAGCATTTATTGTTTTTTGACTTTTTAATAATGGCCATTCTGATAGGTATAACGTGGTATCTCATTGTAGTTTTAATTTACATTTCTCTGATGATTAGTGATATTGAACATTTTTTCATAAGTTTGTAGGCCATTTCTCTATCTTATGAATATGTTCTCTTCATGTCTTTTGCCCATTTTTTGGTAGGGTTGTTTGTTTTTTCCTTTCTGATTTGAATTCTTTGTAGATTCTGGATATTAGCCCCTTATCGGATGTATAGTTTGCAAATATTTTCTCCTATTCTGTAGCTTGTCTGTTCACTCCGTTAATTATTTCCTTTGTTATGCAGAAACTTTCTAATTGAATTAAATCCCATTTATTTTTGTTGCTGCTATATTTGCCTTTGCGGTCTTAGTCATAAATATGTTGCATAGGCTGATGTCTAGTAGACTTTTTCCTTTATTTTCTTCTAGAAATTTTGTGGTTTCATGCCTTAGGTTTAAGTCTTTTATCCATTCTGGATTGTTTTTATATGGCAAGAGAAAGAGGCCCTGTTTCATTCTTCTACATGTGGCTATCCAATTTTCCCAGCACTATTTAATGAATAGGGCATCCTTTCCCCAGTGTGTATTTTTGTCTGCTTTGTCAAAAATTAGTTGGTTATAACCATATGTTTTTATTTCTGGATTCTCTATTCTGTTCTATTGGTTCATGTCTCACTTTTTATACCTGTACCATGCTGTTTTGGTTAATATAGCCTTGTAGTATGATTTGAAGTCAGGTAACGTGATGCCTTCAGAATTGTTCTTTTTGCTTAGGATTGCTTTGGCTATTTGGGGTCTTTTTTGGTTCTAAATGAAGGTTAGAATTTTTTTTCTAGGTCTGTGAAATAAAACATTTCAGTTTTGATGGGCATTGTGTTGAATCTGTAAATCATTTTGGGCAATATGGACATGTCAACAATGTTGATTCTTCCATTCCCTGAACAAAGAATGTTTTTCCACTTGCCTATGTCATCAATGATTTCTTTCTTGTTTTGTAGCTCTCCTAGTAGAAATCATTCATCTCTTTTGTTAAATATATTCTTAGGTGTTTTATTTTCTTTGTAGTTATTGTAAATGGTATTGAGTCCTTGATTTGACTCTAGGCTTCAATGTTATTAGTATATAGAAATGCTACTGATTTGTATACACTGATTTTGTATCCTTAATTTTGCTGGAATTATTTATCAATTCTGGGCGTCTTTTGCTGGCCTAATCTTTAGGATTTTGTAGATACAAAATGATTTCATCAGCAAATAGGAAAACTTTGATGTTCTCTTTCCTAATTTGCTTGCCATTTATTTATTTATTTATTTTTCCTTACCCGATTGCTCCGGCTAGGACTTCCAGCACTATGTTGAGCAGCAGTGGTGAAAGTGGGCACACTTGTCTTGTTTTGTTCTTAGGGGAAATGCTTTCAACTTTTTCCCATTCAGTATGATGTTGTAATATATGGCTTTTATAATTTTATATAATTTCATAATTTTGACATATATTTCTTTTATGTGTAGTTTGTTGAGGGTTTTAATGATGGAGGGGTGCTGGATTTTATTGCACACTTTTTCTGCATCTAGTGAGATGACTTTGTTTTTTGCTTCTGTTTATGTGGTGAATCACATTCATTAATTTATGTATGTTGAACAATCCTTGCATTCCTGGGATAAAACCCACTTGATGCACTGTTGAATTCAGTTTGCTAGTATTCTCTTGAAGGTTTTTGCATCTGTGTTCATGAGGGATATTAGTCTGTCATTTTATTTTTTGTATTGTGTCCTATCCTGGCTTTAGTATCAAGGTGATACTGGCTTTATAGAATGAGTTTGAGGAAGATTCCCTCCTTCTTGATGTTGTAGAATAATTTCTGTAGGATAGGTATCAGTTTTTCTTTGTGGGTCTGGTAGAATTCTGCTGTAAATACACCAAATCAAGAACTTTTGAGGGAAGGGAGTGTTTTTTTTTTTTTTATTACTGGTTTAATATCACTGCTTGTTATTGGTCTGATCAGGATTTATATTTTTTCCTGATTCAGGCTTGGAAGGTTGTGTGTTTTCAGGAATTTATCCATTTCCTCTACGTTTTCTAGTTTTTTGCATAGGTTTTTATTTTTTTTTTTTTTTAAGTATTCACAGATATTTTATGTTTCCACAGTATTCATTATAATGTCTTTTTCATTTCTGATTGAGCTTATTTGAGTCCCTTCTCTTCTATTTCTGGTTATCTGGCTACTGGTCTATCAATTTTGTTTATCTTTAAAAAGAACAAATTTTTTGTTTCACTGATCATCTGTATTGATTTTGTTGTTGTTTCCATTTCACTTAGTTCTCTTAGTTTTGTTATTTCTTTTCTTCTGCTGGCTTTGGGTTTGGTTCTTTTTCTAGTTCCTTGAGAATGTGACACTAGGTTGTTATTAGTGATCTTCCTGTCTTTTTGATATAGGTATTTTGCACTATGAAATTTCCCATTAAGATTGTTCTTTCTGCATCTCATAGATTTTTGAAAGCTTGTGTCTCCTTTATTGTTCAGTTCAAGGAATCTTTTGATTACCATCTAATTTCATATTGACGCAAAGATTGTTCAGCAGCAGGTTGTTTAATTTCCATAACTTTGTGTAGAATTGATTCTCTTGGAATTGATGTCTAGTTTTAGTCTTCTATGGTCTGAGATGATACATGGTATGATTTTGATTTTTTTGAATTTTCTAAGACTTGTTTTGTGGCCTAAGATGTGATCAATCTTGGAAAATGTTTCTTATACTGATGATAAGAATGTATATTCAGTAGCTTTTCAGTAGAATGTTATGTAGATATCTGCTAGGTCCCTTTGTTCTAGTCTCATTTAAGTCCAGTATTTCTTTCTTTATTTTCTGCATTGATGATCTGTCTAGTTCTGTCAGTAGGATGTTGACGGTCCTGGCAATTAAGATGCTACTGTTTATTTCTTTGCTTAGAGCTAATAGAATTCACTTTATGAATCTGGGAGCTCATGTGTTAGGTGAATGTATATTTAAATTTTTGCTCCCTTTATCATTATATAATGACCACCTTTTTTTAATATTGTTGATTCAAAGTATTTTTTATCTGATATGAGAATGGCTGTACCTATTTGCTTTTGGTTTCCATTTGTGTGCAATACTTTATTCCATCTCTTAACCTTGAGTCTGTCTGAGTTCTTGTGAATTAGATGTGTTTCTTGGAAAGAGCAAATACTTGGCATTATGTCTTTTCATCCATTCAGACAATATGTGTCTTTTAAGTGGGGCATTCAGACCATTCATGTGGAGTGTCAGTATTGATATGTGAGATGCTGTTCTGTTCATCATGTTTGATATTTTATTTTCTGTCTTGTGCTGCTGTTTTACAAGAGCTGTGAGCTTTATCTTTTGTGTATTGTTATACTGGCTGGTATCTACTGTGCTGCTCTCATGTATAATACACTTTTGAGCATTTCCTGTAGAGCAGGTCTAGCAGTGACAAATTCTCTTAGTGTTTGCTTGTCTGGATGATATTTATTTTTCCATCATTTATGAAACTTAGTTGCATAGAGTACAAAATTCTTGGCTGACATTTTTTTGTTTAAGAAGACTAAAAATGAGACCCCAATTCCTTCTGGCTTATAAGGTCTCTACTAGAAAGTCTGCTGTTAGCCTGATGGATTTTCCTTTGTAGGTTAATTGTTACTACTGTCTGGCAGCTTGTAGAATTTTCTCCTTCATTTTGACCTTGGCCAGCCTGATGAGTGTGTGTCTTGGAGATGTCCTATTTGCCATGAATTTTCCTGGTATTTGATGACTGTTTTGTATCTGGATATTCAAATATCTGGTGATATCACAGAAGTTCTCAGTAATTCCTTTAAATAGGTTTTCCGTGCTTTTTGCATTTTCTTTTTCTCCCTCAAGGATACCTATAATTCATATATTGGCCTGTTTCACATAGTTCCATATTTCTCTGAGTGCTTGTTCATTGTTTTTTGGTTTTGTGCATCTTTGGGTTAATTTGAAAGTCTTCAATCTCTGATATTCTTCCATCTCCTTGCTCTAATCAATCATTGAAGCTTTCTGCTATATGTTGTAATTCTCTAAATGACTCAACTCTTTCATTTCTTTAAGTTCTGCTATATCCTTTCTTATGTTATCTGTCTCTTTAGTGAATTTTTCATATTTTTCAATCATGTCTTGAAATATTTTTTTGGTTTCTTTTTGTTGGTTTTCAACTTTCTCTTCAATTCCTTTCATCATGTTTGTCATCCATATTCTAAATTCCATTTCTGACATTTTGACAATTTCTTTTTGGTTGGGGTCCATTATTGTTGATGTGTTGTGATCCTTTGGAGGTATCAAACTAGCTCAGCTTGTTATTTCTTATTGCCAGAATTCTTTGCTGGTTTCTTCTCATCTGAAACTTCTTCTCTCAGCTAAGTTATGATAGGTTTGTGGTACATGTGTTCTCTTTGCTGGGAACTTTCCTACTTAGTGAGAAAGAGAAGAAATCTCTAGATAGCACTTTTGTGTCCTTCAGAGGATTGACCCAGGGGGAGAGGGGCAGATGCACTGAAAGCCTGTAATGTAACTGTCCTATGCTATCCCATTTGCCTGTGGTTGTCACAGTCCAAGTCAGTGTTGGAGGATATTCATTTAGATTGGTGGGTTGGTCCCCAGGCTGCTGTTGGAAGCTTGAGCAGAGGCCTATGCAAGTTGCCCTCCACAGAAATGAATGGCCTGACCTTGGATAAAGCTTAGACCATGAGACCTTGGAAGTGCCTGAGTATATCACAGGACTGCATCCAGCAGTGGGATGGGTCATGGGACCTTGGCAAGTGCCTGGACAGGTTGGGGGTTTTGGCCAACCTGGGTGCAGACTGCCATTGGGTGGGGTGGCTCATTGGGCCACAGTGGCTGAGCCACCCCTGGCTGACAGTGCTGGGGAGATGCATGGCACCTCACTGGAGAATTCATGTAGCTGGGGCTCCCCTTTTGCCCAGGTCTGACTGTGGTAGCTGGTACAGTATTATTCAGATGGCAGTAGTAGTGCTATTAAGGTGGCAAGATGTCAATGGCAGATGATGAGGGCTGGTGGGCTTCTCCTCCACTTGGATTCCCGAGAGGTGGCAGGGTGAGGAGCTGAGAGGTCACACAGCATCCAGTCACAGGTGAGAGTGTCTGCCCTCCCTTCTGCTTCTTTGGCCTGGCAGGAGTAATGGGGGGGGCTACAGTGAAGTGCACCCCTCTGTAGACTGGGTGCTCTGGGGTTGACAGTACAGAATGGTGTCTGTTGCAGCAACCTGGGACCAGAAATTGGCAGGACTGCATTGTGCCCACTCTCTGGTGCTATGTTGGTACAGTCTCCAAGCAGCTCTCTGATCAGTTTGGGGGCTGGCTGTGGTGGGGGAGCTCCCTTGCAGCTCATGTCGCAGTGTCAACGGTGAGAGTGCGGAGCCCTGGGGATCTTTCCCCTTACCTTTCCCCACGTGTGGATGCTTCTCCCAGATGCCTTCCGATCTTGGCAAGTGGATCACCTGGCTCTCTGTCCCCTACTTTGAGTGTTTCCAGTCACTTCTCTGATGATTCACAGTGTTCCCTCTGTCTGGTCCATCCCTGGGTAAACCTCTCCCCGCAATCTTTTATCCTCTGCTTGAGAGCAGCAAGTGCAGGCTGCTTTTAGTTCGTCTTTGCCCTTCTCAAATGAAGGTAAAATTGAAGGCAAGAGATCAATTAGAAAATTCTAGCCTCTGGATGCTGTATGAACCTCCTATCTACCACTCTTCCCTCCAAAAGAAAGTTCAGGTATAGAATCACAGAAATTCAGAAACAAGTGAATTGCTAGATTGCAATTCTAATTATTTCATTTTATGATGAAGGCTATGAAGTCAAGCAAGGTAAATGACTTGCCCAAAGCCAGAGAGTTTCTGACAAACAAGAATTTAGTACCCTGATCTCTTCCTTTCCAAAAAACATGGATTAAAATTCATAAGGAATCAGCCCTTCAGCTTCATAGAAATATTTTAATTCAGGTAATAATGGTGATATGTCTGTGTTAACAGTACCATAAAGCAAGTGACCTTCATGGTTAAAACTCTCTATGGTTAAAATTAAAAAGACAAAATGAAATTCTATTAATGTAATTAGTTGATGATCTTGTGGGGTGACAGATACATAAATGTTATTGACTGATAATGGAGCATTCAGATCTCCAAACTGGTGCTCCAGTCCAGCTCTCAGAAATAAGGAGGGACCTGCTTCCTCCATCCTGCCTCCTTTTGAGATGCTAATGGTACATTTCAGAAATGCTATACAAACCCAGCATAATGTCTATGTTGCCATTGTTCCACATTAATCATTGCACTATTATCTTGTTTTCTGTTGCTATTGGTTCTTCTTATTTATTTTTATTTCTTTGAAGATCAGGTGTTTATGACAGACTATCATGAATAGGACAGGGATAGAATATCATGATTAATCTTTCTTGAGGACTGCCAGATTCACGATATCTTTACAAAACTGGAATGAGAGAAAATACATTAGAGCTTTGACACACTGTGGTGCTTAGTGTTTACTTAGAAACTTTCTTTAAAAAAAAAAAAACCCTCAAGACTTCTATATGCATGCTTATATTACATTTAAAAGTGTATATAATGGCTCCTTCAATGCAAAGAGTACATTGCCTGATGACCAGAACTAGTAGCTCATATATAGAAAGAACATTTTACATGTACAAATGTTTATTCAGATTGGTGGCCTTAGTTGGTTGTTCAGCTTGATAATACTCATTGAGCTTGATCAGATAATTATCATTCCCTGTGAGGATAACTGATTTGCTCGTGAAGACAGGTTAACAAATGGCAGAACTGGTGCCTGGACCCTAAGACTGTGACCCCAAGTCATTACTCTGTCCATCATGCCAAAAAGAATTTGTACATTAACAAGTGCACTGTTATTTAGGTAGTGAAATAATTCTTGAAATATGTATTCAATTGATAAATATTTAGCACCAAAGATTCTACATTTAGAAACATTGAATTTTAGATAAAATGTCCTCTATGGAGATAAAAATGAAAGTCAATTTTCAAGTGTCTAATGATCACAAATTGCCAAATAGTATATTATGATGGAAGGTTACTAGCTGTGGGGTGCAGTATGACCTGGTTGGTACTCCTGATGTCCATAGCATTGCCCGTATAACTCATTATGGGCACTATGGCCTGAGCAAAGCAGACCTCAGTGCAAAGGCAGAGTGAGTGCCCATTTACTAGGGTGAGTCCAGGCCATTTCTCATGTTGTAGAATAGGAGATTACCACCTTGCTCCTCTGGAATAAAACATTAACATAATTTGTAAAGGAAATAAAAGCTCATGGTAGAAATAATTTAAAATACAGATTAAAGAAAATCACTCAGAAATAACCTCTCAGAACATTTTTTATATATTTTCTTCCAAGATTTCCTCATTGCATACTATACCAAAAGGTCCATGCACCTGTCTGTTCACAGTTTATGAAAAGAATTGAGTGGTATAATGTTCCAGGCACCCTGGTGTCAGTCTTTTCTCAGCAGAATAAGTTGGCATTTATGACCATGTGCCGTTTACAATGTGTTCTTCTTTTCTGAGAAGATGAATCTGCTGAACCCTCACTTGGAGATCATGGTACAGACTATTCCGTTCCAGTACAATGGTGCATGTACCTCATAACAATGGAATGGAGCAGACTAAACTATGGAGTATTCTTTATTCATGTCTGGTGAGATACTTTGTTATACCTTTGCTAGGGAATGGAGGAAGATTACCTTTTGATCCTCCAAATGAGAAAGGAAAAGTTGTAATTGGATATCATCACTGTCAATACTCCTGGATTTAATAGAGAGAGACAGGTGACTTCAAGGAGAAGCGAGAAGCAGTTCACAGGTTGTATTCACAGATAATAACCCTGGGAAATCTCTTTCTCCCTGTCCCTCCTAAGTGGATAGACGACTCTGCTGAAAAACTCCTGTAACTCATGTCCGCTTCTTAATTTTGTTTATTTTGCTCTCAGACTTTTAAAAGAAAATATTTATTTGGGGAGAGGAGTAGGGAAAAGATATCGGTGCAGAGTAAAGGCAATTTCTGATTTTGGGGGGTTAATTTAGTTTTATACAATGGATTCATTTTATCTGTTCACCTAAAATTGTAAAATTCACTTATTTTTATGCCATTAAATTATCTTTGGCAACATGATAAAAGATCAGTATTTCCTATGTGCTATGCGAGTACCACAGTTTGTTTAATCTGTTATAAGACATTTAACTTCTTTCCTTTTTGGAGGGGGAGGGGACTGGTATAAATAATACTGAAATACATTATCAGAGTACATAAATTTTTGTCAGCATCTGTGAATGTGTCCTTTTAAGAGATTCCCAGAGCGAAATACCTGAGTAAAAAGGAGCAAATACTTTTAAGACTTTGATACAAGCTGGCAAATTGCTTTCCAATTTATACTGTCACCAGCAATGAGTGAACATGGCAGTTTCATCACACCTGCTCATTACTATCAAAACAAAATAACACAAAAGACCTGCTATGCAAAAATGATATTATATTTACTTTTTGTAGACAAATATCCTCAGAGACAGATACACACTAGCTATTCTCAGCAATTAAAGCCTCTGTGATAGATGCTTTCCTCAGGTCAGTAGAAGATTGCTTTGAGATTATGTTTGGAGAGGCAGGAAAGAAAAAATTGTGTCCACTAATGGGCAACCCTTTCAACTTGGGAATATTAAGGAGTGTTGATTATACAGGAAGCCTGTTTAAAAAAAAGATAAATATTAAAGCAAAATGGGAGAATATTGAAGGTAGAATTTATCTCTGTCACATTTTTGTATAGAGCTAAAAACCGCAATTTTGGATATTACTAATTGTAGTAGTTTGCTAGGACTACCATAACAAAGCATCACACACTGGGGGTGGCTTAAACAAAAGCAATCTATTTTCTCATGTATCTCTCGTTTATTTTCTGGAGGCTAAAAGTTCAAAATCCAGATGTCAGCATGGTTAATTTCTTATGAGGGCCTTTCTCCTTGGCTTGTAGATGTCCATTTTCTCTTTGTATCTTCACATGGTCTTTTGTGTATCTCTGTGTCCTAAACTGTTCTTTCAAGGAGACCAGTCACATTGGATTAGGGCCCACCCTAATAACATCATTTTAAATTAAAAACCTCTTTAAAGACTCTATCTCCAAAAACATTTAATTCAGTCTGTAATGCCGATATATTAAAATTTCTAGTTTCTTCTTAAAATTTGGTGCAAATACACTATGATACCTATTTATTTACTAATTACTGTGGTATCATTATCAACTTTTATAAGAGTAAAGTATGTTGCGCACCATATAAATTTATTTTGAATATTCTTTTTATCAGAGGCAGGGTCTCTGTTGCCCAGGCTGGGGTGCAGCGGTGTGATCATAGCTCGCACAGCCTTAAACTCTTGGGCTCAAGCGATCCCCCCACCTCCACCTCCCAAGTAGATTATAGGTGCAAGCCACCATGCCCAGCTTGTTGTAAATTGTGTTCAGGAGTGCATCTGCTTTTTACAACAAGCAGATACAATGAAATTAGATTTAATAATAGCTGTATTTGATCTCTTAATATTTGTTCACACCCTATACATAGCATCCTTCATTGGAATACAGCATATCTGTTGAAATTGATCATACATTAGTGTACATACGTTCTTGAAATTGGAACACATACCGGTAGGGAAATGAAAATGAAGTCAAAAGTTCTTCCGATATAGGTTGAAAAAGTAAGTCAATTTAAGACTTAACATTTAAATAATGTTATGTGCAGTAATAATGCTGCCTATCCTTCAGTTCTCCTGAGAGACAGGGAAAAATGATACAGGCTGGAGAAAGGCTTCCATAATAAGGTCAATGGCTTATGCTTACAAAGTTAATATAGGTGACATGTTAGTTCCATTACAGTTAGGACATGGAGACATCCAATTTTGACCATATATGACATAAAATTATTCTATACTTCACAGTATGGATAAGCTGTGGGAAATAAACATTTATTTTTAAATGCAGCTTCTATATGTGTGTACTTACGTGTGTTAATAACCATTTATTGGATACTGTTAAAGAAATAGTGATAAGGAGTGATATATTGACTTTATGTGCATCTCTGGATATAATATATACTCAAGCTTATTAAATACTAATAGTTAATAAAGGCAGGAGAAATAGCAAAGTCTTGACCAACTCTATAGCATTCATAGTGGGCATAAGGGGCAAAAATAATGTGATAATCATTTAATTTTGGAATAAAATACTGATTCTGCTGCAGTGAAGTAATTATTGACTTAGATCTGCTTTTGTAAGAACATTTCTTATTGTAGTCAAAACATAGGACATTGCATTGCTGTGCATATTTGACCATTTCCAAGTGGGCTTCAAATATGAACCTCTGTTTTAAACCACAGTACCTATAACAACAACCACTACAACAAAACTCTTTTGTCCTTTCCCTCCTCCTCTCCCCAGTACACTACTTCTAGCTGTAGAAATCCATATATAATTAATATACTTTTAAGGAATTTTTTCCCCAGATTTTTGGCCTTTGCAGAGAAGATCCCTGGAGGCAATCAAAACATGGCATGTTCTTTAAGGTCGTAAACCCCACTAAATCAATATTAAGAAAACATTTATATTTTACAGGTTAAATGCTCCGATCATTATGATAGTAATGGTTCATTTTAAAACTATCACAAAGAGAACAGGGCTACACTTTAGTTTACATTAAATGGTAACAGTTATACTGTGTTCAAAAATTAGTTTTAGTTCAAATCACTATCCATAATATCTTTATAGAAATACCAATATAAATGTACCTTAGTTTTGCTTACAGTAGTTCATTTTTTATTTTGGTATAAGTTAAGAATAAAGTAGTAAGATTAAACTATCTTACTTTCCTTAAAAATGATTTTTGTTATCTATTAAATTATGGTATAAAATAAAATTTATAGTAAAGTAACTAATTTGTCACATAAACTAAATTATTTCATATAGAATAATATCTGGATTTAAATGTAGTGTTTTAAAAAAGAATAAAAGTAAAAGCAGATAATCCACTAAAATATTTTCTGACATCATAAAATGTTTGAGAAAAGGAATGAGAATACAATTACATTTAGGGTCCAGATTTGCATAGTGTAAAAATCTTGGTGACCGGTATCTGAACAACTTGTGTATAATCCATGGCTGCATTAAATACTAGATGGTCAGTATTTCAGTAGGATACTAGCAACTAAAATACCCTCTGTCAGGACCCTTGACCAAGGTTTATCCACCTTTTCCTGGAAGATTCACTCTATGCAAATGATGTGATCTCATGATTTGGGAGAGTTTGTGAAGAGCTGAGAATGAAAGCAGCCTCCACCTCCCCTCCTGAATCAGGCAGGGTTTGTCAACCTCAGTACGCAATTGATGCCTTGGGCTGGATATTTCTTTCTTGTGAGTGGCTGTCCTGTGCATCGTGGGATGGTTAACAGCATCTCTGGCATCTACCCACTGGATGCCAATGATACCCACCTCCAGTCGTGACAACCAAATCATTTCACACCATGCTTCTAATAGCATGGCTATTACACGGCTGGATTCTTGTTTGACCTGCAGAAAACTTTAAGTGTTTTTGTCATTTAAGGAGATTTTCTGTTCCTCTAGTCATGCCAGACCATAAGTAGACACAGAACACAGAATTACAGTTATTAAGTATCATTTTAAATACCTTACATCCCCACAAAGAAAACACTGCTTTTTAAAATTTTACTTTGATTTGTCTGATGCAAAATTCATGAATGAAGTTTGTCACCCATACTTGTGTTTTTCAGTTATTTTTCACATAATTGGTAAGAGAAGAAACAAATTGTTTTGACACTAACAGATGGACAATAGGGTAGAAATATCAGTTATGAATAAGACATGCATATTTAAAATATCCTAATATTGTTAAGCTAGTCTACATTTTTAAGTATTGCATAGTTTTTAATAGCTAACATTTATTGGCTACTTACTATGTCCCAAGAACTATTCTTAGGAATTTATTTGTAATAACTCATTTAATCTTTACAAAAACTTCATTGTAAGTGAAAATTCAAGTCTCAGAGAGGATTAGGTATATATTCTAAAATCCAGACTGATTTAGTAATCAAAGGAACCAAGATTCAAATCCAGGAGGTGTGAAGTTCTAGTTTTGGACATCAAGAAGTTGGCCTAGAGAGGTTATGTGTGTGTGCACGCGTGTGGGGATGTGTATATATGCATTTGTGCACTTGGATTTGCTTGGCTTGAACAAAGGCTGATGAGGCATTCTGGCACACTCAGTGGCTTGCTTTCCTCCTGTTGCCTAGGAAGTCCTGAGGCATTTCCATATATTATAACAATAAGAACCCCTTAAATCATAATTTGAATCCAACTTACTTGGTTATCCACTCAGGTGTCTTTGATAACTAAAATTCTTTGAAGTTTGTGAACATTAAATATAAAAAAAGTTGGTTTTCATTTCTATTTTATCGATGCTATTTATCATTCATGGTTAAAATCTTTTAGAAATTTTTTCTAAAATACCGGTAGAAATTCCAAGTGAAATTGATTTTTCTCTGATTTTTTTGCCCATATCTTGGAAATTTTAGGCAGATAGGATGCCAAAACTATGAACAAAGTGAGTGGTTCTTTCATTCAACAGTTAATTGAAGTTCTTATAATTAGCATAATCACATTTGCAGTGTGAGCTCTCATATCTGTGCCTTTAGGTGGGTAGGTCCCCAAACATATTTGGAAATATGGCATTACATCTAATAAAATAATAGAAAAAGAAAAAATAAAAATACTGGGCTTTAGTTCAGCAGTACGTGACTGTATTTCCTCTTTTGATTTTTAAAGTGCTTAAGTTCATTTGAACATATTTAAATCTGTTACTGCATTCATTCTAGATTCATTGCCTGAAAGTTTTTAAAACATTACTGTGAACATGATTCTCTGTTAAGTTTAATTAGTGCTTCACTGCCCTTTTTTTATGAATAAATATTATACGGCCTTTATTATAAAATCTATTTAACCTGTTTCTTCATCTTTCTATTTTTGAAGCTAACAATTCAAATAGCATTTTTGAAAGTGAAAGTCTGAATTTTTGCATACAATAGACATTTGTGTGTATTCTTTCTTTATTTCTTCCTGGAGAAAAATGTTTATTTTAAGACATAAAGGAATAGAGGTCCTTTGGGATTCAAATTGAGAAGTGTTAGAGAATATTTGTTTCCTGTCATTTTTATCTTAATGAAGTTTAGTAAAAAATACAAAAGATAGGATTTCTTTTTGAAGTTAATGGGCAGATAGACATTATGATCAATGGTTGAGGTTTAAGCATATTCTTAATTTTATGTATTGGTATTTTTTTGTTTGTTATTCTAAGTATATTAACAGGAATAAATATTCTTATTTTTTGACAATAGGTTCCTGTCCTGAGACCACAGCAGGATGTGCCTTGGACAAAGGTATGTATGTATAAAATATATCTCAAATTTATTCCGTGAATAAACTATAAAAAAGTTATGATAGTAATTACATTGCTATGTAATTGCATGCTTAGAAATATATTATGTTCCATGTTCATATATGATATGTACTTTTTCATCTGACAAAATGTAGTGGGAAAACATCAAAATCAGAAATCTGATTATCAAATACATATCATTGCCTGGGGACAGAAAGCCATAATCAATACAACCTATATTCAAAGAATTGTTATCACTAATGCCCTTGCAAGTAAAGCAGTGGGATTATTCAAAGGCTGATGGAAAGTTTTAAAATATCTTTAATGACCCTTATGATGAAATTATTGAAATATGTATATGTGAGTCAAATTATCAGGTAAGAACTATTTAACAGTGTCTAAATTTGGGGGCACCAAATAGAGAAATTAGTTTAGAATTATCAATTTGAAAATAGGAACCAATAGGAAAATACATAAACAGCTCAGAATGGAGTATATAAATGTCCTACATGAAAGGTAAGGAGGATACTTCAAGGTCAACATAGGATACTGATAATTTCAAAATAGAATGCTATTGTTAAAAAAAAGTGTTATTAAAGATCAATAAAAAGATCATGAAATATAGTAACTGAATTCTAACAGTTGGAAAGAATGTATAAGATGAATAAAAGCTACATAGAGGGAATTCTATGAGTAAGGAGTAAGGGAACTAAGATTCTTCAGCATAGTGGTGGAGAAGGGTGAAAACTGACAAAATGCATGTCACATGTAGGAGCTATTAATTACCAGTTCTTTTCTAAGGAGGAAGTAGCAAGGAAAAATTACCAAAAAATTGCTTAAACTAGCACATAAGGGATTTAAGTGAGCTTCAGGATTAGATAGTGAAGAATGGTATGATGTCATTTTTCTGGAGATATTTATGTGTTGAATAAATTCACAGTGTCTGATTATGGTTTCTCTGTGGCTACTGTAGAACGACTACCTATTCAGCACCCTTCCAACCCCACCCATGAGTTATCGAGGCAGTGTTCTTTACTTTTCTGTGTTTTAGAGTAGTTTTATATTGAAAGAAAAATTGGGCATTGGTTTGTGATTATGAGAAAAATGTGGCTATATATGCTGTCATTCGTCATGCCTGTTCTATTTTATATAAATACAATATTTGGGTAAATACAATTACATACATATCTTTGGATTTTTCATTTGGCTCCAAACATGCTGTATGGATTCTGCCATGTTACTCTTCTATGAAAAAATGAAGAATTCTATAAATGCAATGCATATGTGGATAATTTTCTGAGATCATAAAATTGAAACATTCTTCTGGATATTTCTTGACCCTGTTTTTTATATAAATTTTTTTTAGTCATTTTCAGTCCTTGTTCAGAGACTGATGTGATTTTAGAATATCCAAGGAAAATATGCCAGCCAATGTGCACTGCCAGACAGGGAATGAATAGCTCCAGGCACAAATCTCTGTTGTGTCAAGGCTTTGGCATGACATTTGGCAGGGAACTAAGTCAAACATAGCACAATGCAAATAATCCCAGCTTCCCGTGGATGTACAGCCTCAACCTCCAGTCTGCTGGTATTTATTACCACTCTTTCCTCCTGATATTCCAGGGAATGATATTTCTAGTAATGAATTGAAGACTAGGGCAATTTCTAGGTGTTCTCATAGTGTGAGGAAGTGGGAGGATCATGGCTTTCAAATTGGACCTTCCTGGGTTTGAAGTGTGGCTGTCATTTACTAGCTTTAAATTCCTGAGGAAGTTTTAGCTTGGATATAAAATGCATTTACTAGTAATTATCAAAGGGGTTGTAAAGATATTAAAATGATATAATTGTCCTAAAGTGATTCTCATATAGGCTACATAAATAGTAAAATTATTTTACTCCTTCGCATTTCTATAATCAGTTCAGCTTTGTGTTTTACTTCTGGCTGGGTATAGTGGCTCACATGTATAATGCCCGCACTTTTGGAGGCCGAGGTAGGAGGATCACTTGAGGCCAGGAGTTCGAGACTAGCCTGGGCAATGTAGAAAGACCCCATCTCTACAAAAAAATAAAGAAGTTAGCCAAGTGTGGTGGTCTGAGCCTGTAGTCCCAGTTACTCGGGAGCCTGAGGTGGGAGGATCACTTGAGCCCTGGAAATCAAGGTTACAGTCAGCTATGATTATGCAGGTGTACTGCAGCCTGGGAGACAGAGAAAGACTGTCTCCAAAAATAAATAAAATGAACTTTTAAATAATTTTATTAATAGAAGAGGAATGATTAGTGTAATATTTGTTTTTATCTTTGGGTGAGCACTCTTTGGGGGGGAAGAATTGTTGCAAACTTCTTGATTATTTTTATTTTCAGTTCTTTTATAAATTTTTAGTTTTTCTTTATTTTCTTTCCCTAAAATTTCTGAGCTTCAAAGTACTTCTTAAAGATAGTTACATGTAATGCATAAAGGGTCCTTATGTTGCACAAGAACTTTTTGAAAGTCTTTGATTTAATTCTAGGTTTGGTTTATGTGGTCAGAGATGGAAAACCATATTGTCAAATATATATGGCTTAGAAAAAGTATACCTAATATAGCATGCTTATAATATTTTAGTTCAACAGTTTGGTTCAGCTCTCTTATTAGGAAACTACTGTGTGTCATATGTTGTGTTAGGCATTAAGGATAGAAAGAAGAAAGAGATATGTTCTTTCCCTTCCAGAGAGTTATAATTGTAGATAGGAAGAGACATGTAAACATACCATTTTAACACAATGTGGTAACATGCTACAATGGAGAGGTGCCAGTGATGAGAGAGAGCAAATAGAAAAAAAATCATTTTAACCAATCCTGCTTCCTGGAGTGGTTGACACCTCGGATATCTTAGAAGATGATGAGGAATTGGCCAGATATCGGCCAAATATAGAGACAAGAGGTTGGGAGGATATCAAGAATAAAGGCAGAAAAAATCACTCAGGAATCTATTGTCTAAACTAAAACAATGATGATAGCAATAAAGGTCTAAATTTGAAATGAGGAAGTTAAGTCCTCCCACTTCTTGAAGGCAGATTTAAAATACATTTAGAAGTTTATTTTTACAGGACTAGTGACAATCCCATGACTATGTTACATTATATAAGACTGCATCTTGTTAGCAGACTCATTCTTGCTCTCCTGCTAGTCATGATGAAGTAAATTGCTCTGTTGTGAGAGGGTCTGTAGAGAGGACCACATGGCAAGAGACTGTGGCAGCCTCTAGGAGGTCAGGGTAACCCCTAGATGCTGACAGTATCTTCTGGCCAACAACCAGCAAAAGTCAAGGGCTGTAGTCCTATAATCCTAAGAAAATAAACTCTGCCAACAACCTGAGTGAATTTGGAAGTAGATATATAACCAGGTAAGACTCCAGATAAGAACCCACTCTTAGCTGACATCTTGACTACGGCCTTGCAAAGACACAGCTAAACTAACGTAGACCTACTCAAAGAAACTGTAAAATAATAAATGCATATTGTTTTAAGCTACCAAATTTTGGGTAATTTATTATGCAACAGAAGAAACTAATTGCTTTGGGTATATGTTGAAGCCCTAATTCCCAAGGTGGCTATATTTGAAGATAGGGCTTTAAGGAAATAATTAAGGTTAAGTGAGGTCATAAAGGTGGGGTCCTAATCTGATAGATTTATGACCACATGAAAAGAGGAAGAGATCTCTCTCTGTGTGTCTGCATACACACAAAAAAGAGGTCATGGGAATAGTATTTTGTTATGGTAGCTCAAGCTCGTTAAGACTGATTTTGGCATCAAGAAATGGGGTGCTACTGTGAATACCATCTAAAAATGTGGAAGCAGCTTTGCAACTTGAGAATGGATAAAGGCTAGGGCAGTTTTGAGATGTATGCTAGAAATATGGAAGGTTCTGATGAAGTTTCAGATGGAAATAAGGAACATTTTATTAGAAACTGGGGAAGGGTAATCCTTGTTACAAAGTGGCAAAGAACTTGGCTGTGTCGTCTTCTAGTATTTTTTGAAAAATAAAACTTGTGAGCAATGAAATTGGATATTTAGCTGAGATTTCTAAGCAAAGTATTGAAAGAATGATTTGATTCCTTCTGACTGCTTATAGTGAAATGTCAGGGGAGGCAGATGAATTGAAGAACAAATTGTTAAGCAAAAAGGAACCAGAACTTAAAGATTTGTAACATTTTCAGCCTATTTATATTGCAAAAATGACGAAGTATGCGCCGAAGAGAGCACCAAGAATGTGGCTAGACCATCACTTCATAAAGAGCTTTTGGAATTATACCAGCCAAACACTGTCAGTTTAAACTGAAGGGGATGAAGATGGGACAAAACGAAGAAAGGCTATTGGACTTCTTAGATTCAACAGACAGGACAACAGGGCTATTTGGCTGCAAAGAAGCACTACTCTTCCAAAAGACGGAAAAATGATTTTAAAGATGATTAGGAAGTCATCAAGGCTACTGCCTCAGTTTCACAGGCCAGAAAGCCTCTGTCCAGAGCCTTGGGGGCAGGAACGCCCTGCGGAGATGTAAGGCCAGGGCCTCCTGGAGCCCTGGAAGCAGGCCCTGGTCTACAGCCATGGGAGTGAGGCTGCTGCACTTGATCTTGGACTCCCTAGCCTCCAGACCTGTGAGGAAATACATTTTTGTTGTTTAGCTGCTCAGTCTATGTTATTTTGTTATGATAATCCAGCCTAATACACCAGTGCAATGAATATAGAAATATTATATTTAGCAAACTTGAATGATCAATATAGAGACAGAAGAAAGGGGATATGTGTGGAATGATTCCCAGATTTTGTTTTAGGCAATTGGGATTAATTTTATTCAGTTTGTGTAGAAATACAGGGCAGGAAGGATTCAATCTGGGTGCTAATGAATAGTTTTTATTTTTAAAATTTTATTGGAATTTTTACTAAGATAATTTTACATTCACATGCAGTTGTAAAATATAAAACAGAGTCCTTGTACACTTTGCCCAGTTTTTCCCAATGGCAATATTGTGCAAAATTAATCTATTAATAATATCACAACCAGGATATTAAAATTGAGATAAGCCACCAATCTCATTGAGATCTCCCCAGAGCTACTTGTGATCGTTTTTGTCTGTATTAAGTTCTATGCAACCTTCCAGCTGTATAGGTTCATGTATCCTCCCCCACACTCATCTCACTGAATAGTTTCAACCTGCGAAGATCCCCCGTGTGGCTCTTTTATAACCATAGCCACGTCTACCTCCCTTGCCACTTTGCTACCTCCACCCTATCCCTATGCCCTGGTAGTTGCTAATCTGTCCTCCATTTCTGAAATTTTGTCATTTCAAAAACGATATATAAGTGGAATCATACCTTCTGAGATTGGCTTTTTTGCTCAGCATGATTTTCTGGAGATTGACTCAAGTTGTTGCATGTATCAGTCGTTGGTTCATTTTTCTTGTTGAGTGGTACTCAATTGCATATGTGTGCCACATTTTGACTGTATGTTGAAAATCATCTGGGCTGATTCCAGTTTTTGGCTATTATAAATGATGCTGCTATAAATGTTTGTATATGCATTTTTTTATGAATATACTTTAATTTCTCTAGTGTAAATATGCAAGACTACAATTATTAGATTGTGTAACAATTGTATGTTTAGTTTTTTAAGAAACTGCTGAAGTGTTTTTCCAGTGGGGCTGTACCACCTTACATTCCCACTGGCAATGTATGAGTGACACCATTGCTCTGTTTCCCTGTCAGCATTTGCTGTTGTCACTGTGTTATATTTTAGCCATTCTGACAGGTGTGTAGTAATACCTCATTGTGGTTTTAATTTGCATCCATCTAATGATTGTTGACATTGAGCATCTTTTCATGTGCTTACCTTCCATCTGTATATCCTCTTCCATAAAGTGTCTGTTGTGTAGTTTGCCTATTTCCAAATTGGATCGCTTGTTTTTAAACTGCTGGTATTTTAGCACTCTTACAAATGGGGCTTCGAATATATACGTATGACGGATGAGTGGTGAGGATGGAGAAAAGGAGATAATATCTGGAAGTTAAGACAGGCAGGCAGTCAGGAGGCAGAACATATAAGTCTGAAGTCCTCAGAGAGATCAAGGATTGAAAGTCAGATTGTGAAGACACAACACTCAAGAAGATACTAGAGCAGCCTTGGAGGTCAAACATATCAAGCCCTTATGTCTTCTCGAAATACAGAATGATTTTTTATCCTCAAAAAGTTTACTGTATGCAAATAAATAAATGCTAGTCTATTTCCTTGACTTTAATCTTGTATGAAACACTAAGGTTTTCTCACTTATCATATATCTCACATACTAAGTAGTTTGAATAAGATGTATGAATTTTTCCAATGGGAGAAAAACTACATATTTTAGGTATGTGACATAGATACAAGAAGAGAGGAAAGGCTTGGTGGAGCTAGAGTTCAGATTACCCACAGAAATAGGGTAAATACCTTGTAACAAGGTCTGTCTTAAGAAACTTCAGCTCAGAGGGAAAATCCATTATCTGGAATGTCTGTGGTAGACAAACTTAGAAGTACAGTTAGCCAGGAAATATTGGGAGTTTAACATGAGCAAATGTACAACACCAGGTCAGAGGAGAATAAAAGAAAGAAGTATCTGAAAGTCCAGAAAGACTAGAGCACATGTGTCAAAAGGAGATTCAGTGGCAAGCTAACAAGTTATCATTGTAGACAGATACTGTTTGAGGATGTCTGTCTCATATTCTGATTTTTATTCTACAGACTGAGTTTATAGTCAAGATTTAAAATTAGTAAGGTACTGGTGCTAACCAAACAGAAGTCAATGGAGTTAATGGAGCAGGGATGAAGAGGGTACCCTGGTGTACTAGCAGCATTAACGCTTTAATTGCTGGGTTGTAGGTTTTCCTGGAGGAGAGACCAGGATTATAAGACCAGTGGGAGAGGGGAGAGAATTTTGAATCATTCAGTACCTATGTACCAACTGTATATAAATATTTAATATTTTAATAACCAGTGAGGCCAATACCAGTACAGACTGCATGAACACTTAGCCTACACCTATTACTGTAGGCTCTCAGAGAATCAGACTAGGAATAAAATAAGAGAAAGGAGCAAGGGACCTGCTTGTTATAAGATAGAACTTAAGGGAAAGCTTATTGACATAGTTTGGATATTTGTCCCCTTCAGATCTTACATTGAAATTTGATCCCCAGTGATGGATATGGGGCCCGATAGGTGGTATTGGGGTCATGGAGGCAGATCCCCCATAAACGGCTTGGTGCCTTCCTCACAATAGTGTGAGTTCTTGCTTTGTTAGTTCCCCTGAGATCTGGTTGTTTAAAGGAGCCTGGGGCCACCTCGTTCTCCCTCTCCCTCTGTCTTGCTCCCACTCTCATCATGTGACATGCCTGCTCCCCCTTTTCCTTCTGTCTTGATTAGAAGCTCCCTGAAGTCCTCACCAGAAGCAGATGCTGGTGCCATGCTTCTTGTACAGTCTGCAGCACCATGAGCCAAATAAACTTCTTTTCTTTATAAATTACCCAGCCTCAGATAT
>CAUYRT010059897.1:0-23940 GCA_963574885.1 Lepilemur ruficaudatus
TTGGCCATTCATTGTCTTCTCTGGTGAAGCGATTTTTTTTTTAGCATTTTTAATTTTTGTGTGTTTGTTTCCTTATTATTGAGTTGTTAGGGTACTTTATATACTCTCTACACAATTCCCTTGTCAAATGATGGAGTTTGAGTATTTTCTACAGTCAATGGCTTGTTTTTCATTTACTTATCAGAATATTCTAAGAAATAAAAAAGTTTTAATTTTGACAAAGTACAATTTAGCAATCTGTTATGGTTTATACTTTTTTTTCTAATTTAAAAATGTGACTCCAAAGTGTTCTAGTGTAGTCTTCTAGAAGTTTCATAGTTTTTACTTTCACATTTAGGCCTATGATCCATTCCAACTTAATTGGTATCTATGGTGTCAGCTAAGGTTTGAAGCTCATTTTATTTAAAATGGAGAACCAATTGCTTCAGTACCATTTCTTGAAAAGACTATTCTTTCTCCATTGAATTTCCTTGGCATTTTGTCAAAGATCAATTGGCTAAATATAGGCATATTTTTAGGTTTGTCTATTCTGTCCACTGGATCAAATACCTATTCATACATTACCATACAGTTTTAATTTTTGTAGCTATATAGTAATTCTTGAAATTAGGTACTGTAAATCCCCCACATTTTCTCTTTTTCAAAATTTCAAGTATTCTAGGTCCTTGTCATTTTTTATATAAATTCCATGAATGCCAGTTTTTCCATTCTAAAGTTACTGTTTTCCCTTCTTATCTTCTAGTTTTTGAAGGTGAGTCATGCACTCTTGATTTTAATCAACAGATCATAGTTGTATACATTTATGAGGTGCAATGTGATATTTTGATATATGTATACAATGAGGTATGATCAAATCAAGCTAATTAACATGTCACTTCACTTACCTATAATTTTTTTACGATGAAACATTACAAATTTACTTTCTTAGTTATGTTGATATATATATTATTATTGATTATAGTCACCCTGTTCAATAAATCTCTACATCTATTCCTCCTGTCTCTCTGAAATTTTGTACTTTTTGATCAATACCACATGATCTCACTTATATGTGCAATCTCACAGCATTGTGCTTCATTTTGAATTGTTTCTTATTATTTCTCAAAGTTCACTTATATTTTCTTCAGCAATAAACTTTGTTATGCCTTTTCAATTAATTTTTGATTCAAATACTGAGCTTTTTAGCTCTAGAAGTTCCATTTTGTTATTTTGCATGTTTTTTATTTCACGTCTCATTATGTTAATGTTTGCTTTTAAATATTGAGCATCTTTATAATAGTTTCTTCTTTATTGATAATTCTATCACTTCTGTAATTTTTGAGTCTGTTTCTATAAACTTGTCTTTTGTACTTGTTGAAGGTCACATTTTTCTGCTGTCTGGTCATTATTTATTTGATGGCAGACATTTTGATTGTTTTGTTTTTGAGTGATTAGATTTTGTTGCGTTTCTTGAAGAGTGTTTGGGCTTTTGCTAATAAGCAATTACACAACTCTGCCAATCATTTTCAAACTTCAATAAACTGTTTTTGTGATTTTTAAGGACATATGGAGAGTAGCTTTCACTCCAGATCAGTAGGCTTACTTCTAAGGTATTACTTTTGTGGGATCGCTAATGAATACTCAAAGTGTTCAATGTGGTCTCTTAACTCTGGTTGATTGGTACTCAAATATCTCTCAGTTCTATGGGAGCTCTAGAATTTGTTCAGATAACAGCATCCTGCGAGAGTTCACCTTACTACGTGTGTCTTTCATCAACAGACTCAAGGTAAATGCAATGCACATTTTTGGTGCTCATCTTCCACATAGCTTTCTCCTTTCTGGAGATACTCATCCTACACATGATTTTTAACACTCAGTAAATATTCAAGGGTTACCTATGCTAATTTCTGCAGGTTTACCTCTATGTATTTTCCTTTTTTCCAGAACTCTGTATTACAATTCTAGTTGCCTCAGCCTCCCATACATTCAATCTCTATCTTCTAAACTCTTGAATGGCTTAGTGTTCAGTAGCAGCCTCAAGAAGACTCTATGCAGATCCCTGGAACTTTTTCTTCTAGGAGCTTTTACTTCTTCACATGCTCTACTTCACCAAGTCAAGTTGCTTCAGTTTTCCTGAACCCTTTTTGCTCATATAAGCAAGACCTCTTTGCAGTACTTGTTTCCTCCCTACCTTCATTGCTGACTAAAAAATGTTTCCAAGAAGAAACTTCAGACGCTTATAGGACATACCTAGCTTGTTAGCTTCTCCTCTCTCAGGGATCATAGGGATGTGCTGCTTGCTCACCAAAAAATGAAAACAGTTTAAATAAATAAGAAAAGACAATATGATTCCAAAAATTCCAAAACAGTTGAGAAAAAATCTATAAAAGCAAAGTTCTCTGTTAATTAGTTAAAAGTAAGGACTTGAGATAATTTTACAGTAAATGGTACAAATAGAAAAAAAAAAAACCCGAAACTGTATGTTAAATTATGAACACATTAATAAATACTAAAAGTTCTAGTTAAAATGCAGAAGTAAATATGTGAATGGTAAAAAAAATCCAATCATATTCTGTTTCTATAATAGTAGCATAAAGATACAAAGCATTTAATATAAAAATAGACTTGGAAACAAACAAAATGCTATTCAAGATTAAGAAGAAAATTTTCAATGAGAAAAAGTAATTCATTAAGAAGATACAATGATTCTGAATTTTTATGCACTAATAAAATGTCCTCAAAATACATAAAGCAAAATTTAGCACAACCACAAGTAGAGATAAATCTACAACAGTAGAGTTTTTGATACACCATGTTCTGCAGTGATAGAGTGGACAAAAAAATCAGTAATCATGTAGAAAATTTGAACAACATAATTAACAAATATCACCTAACGAAGAGATATATAATCTTACATCTAACAATTGTAAGGCAGATTTTATTTTTAAGAGCACATAGACCACTTATATATATTAAATCATAAAAATAATCTGCACATTTTAAAAAATTGAAATACTTTGTGATTTCTGAACATAATGCAACTATCAAAAATTGTTAACAAGAATATGTATGTTTGGAAATTTAAAAACTGTATTCCAAACAATCCGTTGGTTAAAGAAGAAATGTTAATAGAAACTAAAAATATTTGGAATTAAACACTTTATAATTTTTGAGATGTCGCTAAATCAGTAGTTTTTTGTCAGTAGTCTGTAGGTATATTTTTTATTCTGACCTCTAAACTTGCAGTTGAGAGGTCCAGTGCATGTATGATAGTCATTCCCATGTAAGTAGATAGTCTGTTTGTGCTTGAAAATTAAAACTTCACAGTATACATCAAGACATGTATAGATTTATGTCTCTTTTTTCTATGAATTCTGTTCAACAGTGGTGAGCCTTTTTGATTTGAGAGATCAGGTCATCCTTCAAGTTGGAGTTTTCTTCATTGTTTCACCTTTATTATTTTTTTCTCCAGTTTTTCTTTTTATTTTCTTAAATACCTTTGATTTTATATATGTATTCGTGAGCCCTCCTCCTTGACTCATATATTCACTCATAATTTATACTTTTTGGTGTTTTTTTACTGTCTGCCATGGAACATTTTGTTTGATTTTACAGATCCTTGCAATTAGCTATCCGTAATTTACATTTCTTTCTCTCTTGAATTTTTAAGATGTGAAATCTGATTTTTAGCTTCAGAATCTTTTTTTTATTTCTCAAACTGTATTAGCTTAAGAATTGTCATTATATGTCTATTGAGATTTGTTTTTATTTTTTCCAGCCTCAGTAAAAGCTATCCCTTTGAGTTGTGCTGCTTGATCTATTAATTCTTCTGGAGGCCTATTGCAGTGGAGAATTGTTAAAGATAAGTAATCTGGTAAAAGTTTAAATTATAGTAGTCTCTGGATAATGGGTTTTTATACTGGAGTGTATTTATTAAAGTGAGGGGCCAGTAGGCCTCTCTGATCTCTGGCTAATGGAAGGATGAGTAGGGTAGGGTCATTCCTCTGTGGACACAAGGCCTGACAGCAGTGCACTTCTCATAGCGTACCACCATGGCGCTGCAGCCAGGGCATCACGCATGTGTGTACTTTTTATTTATAAATATATATTACTTATATATTTAACAATTATTTAAGATGAGTAGTAATCTTGTTTTTTATTAGACATTTTGCTTTATTTTTATTCTTTTCAGTTTTATTGAAGTATAATTGACAAAAATTATATATATTTAAGGTGTACAAATGATGATTTGATATATATATATATATATAATGGAAATGATTGCAACAATCAAGTTAACCCATCTACCACCTCACATAGTTTTCATTTTTTGTGTATGGTTGGAACATTTAAAATTTACTCTCTTAGCAGATTTAATTTTTTGTATGTTTGTTTGTCTTAGAGACAGAGTCTCTCTCTGTCACTCAGGTTGGAGTGCAGTAGTGCTATCATAGGTCACTGGAGCCTCCAACTCCTGGGCTCCAGTGACCCTACTGCCTCAGCCACCCGAGTAGCAAGGGCTGTAGTTAGGACTATAGGTGCACACACCATGCCTGGTTATTTATTTTAAATTTTTTTGTAGAGACAGGGTCTCACTCTGTTGCCCAGGTCAGGCTGGTCTTGAACTCTTGGCCTGAAGCAATCCTCCTGCTTCAGTGTCTAGCAGATTTTATATACAATACAGTATTATTAGTTATGGTCACTAGGGTATACTTTAGATTCCCTGACTTGTTCATCTTATAATTGAAACTCTGTATCCTTTGATACATCTCCCCTTTTGCCCCAGTCCCCAGGCCCTGGCAATCACCATTGTACTCTACTTCTGTGAGTTTGACTATTTTAGGTTCCATATATAAGTGAGATCATACAGTATTTATTTTTCTGTGTCTGGCTTATTTCACTTAGTATGATGTCCTCCAGTTTTGTCTATATTGTTAGAAATAGCAGGACTTCCTTCTTTTTTAGGGGCTGATTAATATTCTGTTGTATTTATATATATAAAATCACATTTTCTTTACATCCATTTTTCTGTGTATACACTTATATTGTTTCCATATTTTGACTATTATTAATAGTGCAGAAATGAACATAGAAGTGCAGATATCTCTTCAAGACACTTATTTCATTTCCTTTGGATGTATACCGGGAAGTTGGACTACTGGGTCATAGAGTGGTGATATTTTTAATTTTTCAAGGGCACTATTTTCCATAATACTTGTACTGATTTATATTCTCACCAACAATATACATGTGTTCTCATTTCTACACCCTTACCAACACTTATTTACCTCTTTCTTGTATTTTTGATAATAGCCATCCTGACAGGTATGAGGTGATGCCTCATTGTAGTATAGCTTTCACGTACATTTCCCATATGATTAGTGATGTTGACTATTTTTATATACTTGTTGGACATTTATATGTCTTCTTTGGAAAAATATCTATTCAAGTCCTTTGCCCATTTTTTAGTTGGGCCATTTGTTGTTGTTGTCGTTTTTTTTTTTTTTTTTTTGCTAGTGAGTTATAAGATATATATCCTACAAAAATATTATATATATATGATATGAACCCTTTATCAGATATTACAAATATTTTCTCTCATTCTGTGGGGAGCCTGTTGATTGTTTCTTTTGCTGAGCAGAAGCTTTTTAGTTTGATGTAGTTCCACTTATTTTTGTTTCTTCTGCCTGTGCTTTTGGTGTGATAGCGAATAAATTGCTGTCAAGACCAACATTGAGTAACTTTTCCATTGTTTTCTTCTAGGACTTGTATTGCTTCAGGTCTAACATTTAAGTCTTTAATTCATTTTGAGTTGACTTTTATGTATAGTGTACAGTGTATGGTGCAACTCAGGTCCAATTTCATTCTTTCACTTGGGGTTTTCCCAACAAGAGAAATATCTTTTCTTCATTATGTAGTCTGGGCACCTGAAAGATTAATTGATCATATATGTGCAGGTTTATTTCTGTGTTCTCTATTCTTTTCCATTGGTCTGTCTCTTATTTGTTGTGCTAGATGGCAGAATCTTTTAAGTAGAAAACCCTAAAGACTCCTCTCCAAAACTGTTAGAACTAGTAAATTTAGTAAAGTTTTAGGATAAAAAATCAATATATTAAAAAAATCAATTGTATTTCTATACACTAACAATGAATTATCCATGAAAAAAAATAAGAAAATAATTCTATTTACAATAATAAAGAAAAAAGAATAAAATACTTAAGAATAAATTCAGCCAAAGTGATAAAAGATACGTACACTAAAAACTATAAGACATTGAAGAAGATATAAATAATGAAATGATATACCATGTTTCTGGTTTGGAAGAATTAATATTATTAAAATGTATATATTACCCAAAGTGATCTACAATTTCAATGCAATCCTTATCAAAATTCTAATGGCATTATTTCACAGAAAAAGAAAAAAAAATCCTAAAATTTACATGGAACCACAATAGACCCCAAGTAACCATAGCAGTCTTTGGAAAGAACAAAGCTGAATGAATCACATATCCTGATTTCAAACTATATTACAAAGCTACAGTAATCAAAATAGTATGCTATTGTCATAAGTATTTAATACTATCTTACTCTTAAATTCTTGATTTTATTGGTTGTTTTCATTGAGTAAGCCTTGGCCAACCCTTTTAAATTCATGTAAAAGTGTTTTTCCTTGAGTTTTTCTTTATTTTTAATAAATTTTATAAGGTGATATAATTTACATACCATAAAAGCCCCACTTTAAAGTGTACAGTTCTGTGCTTTGTATATTCACAGAATTCTGTAACCATCACCACTATCTAATTCTGGAATATATTCATCACCCTGAAAGGAAACTTGTCAAACTAAAACAACACAAGAGAGGCAACCTTTCCAAAGAAAGAGTTTATTTGAGAATAGCAGGGAATTGCACTTTGGGATACTTGTGCTATGCTGAATTATAGATGCATCTGAGGAGGCTGGAGTAAGGGGAAGCTTTGAAAAGCAACAGGGAAAAGCACAGGTAAGTTGTTTTGAAACAAAGAAAATATTGATTACTGGGCAGGAGTTGACATAAATTTATTAATGGAGACAGTGTGTCAAACAAGTATTCTTGTGTAAGCAGCTAGCTGTCCTTGTGCTTTTAGCTGTTCTCATCCCCATTGTTAAATTGTTACCCTTTTTTTAAAAAAAAGATTGAGTTTTAAGAGCTCTTTTCATATTTTGAGTAACAGTCCTTCATCAGCTATATCTTTTGCAAATATGTATCCAAATCAGGTGGGTTGTCTTCTTATTCTTTTGCTCTCCTTCACTTTTGAAGGATGATTTTGGTGGATATAGGATTTTTTATTGCTGGGCTTCCTTATTCAGCATTTTAACTATTTCACTGTCACTCGATTCTTGTTTGCCTGGTCTCTGACAAGAAGCCTGATGTAGTTCTTATTCTTGTCCTTTTATAGGTAAGGTTTTTAAAATTTCTTTTTATATTATTTATTTGTGAAAATTATATATTATAATATAATAGTATATAATATATACTGTAATATAATACATGATTATAGTATATAATGTTAATATATTGTACATTTTTAATTAATGTATTTATTATTTTATCATTTATTAATTTGGCTTCTCATAAGATTTTCTTTTTTGTTTTTGATTTTATGTAGTTTGAACATGATATGCCCAGATGCAGATTATTTTTTATACTTGTCCTCCTTTGTGTTCTCTGAGTTTCCTGGATCTGTAGGTCAGTGTTTGTTATCAGTTTTGGAAAATTCCCAGCCATTATTACTTCAAATGTTTCTTATGCTCGATTCTTTCTTTTCCTTCTGGTATTTCAATTATGTATATTACACCTTTTGATATTCACCTACAGTTCTTGGACATTCTGGTCTCTTTTTTTCTAATTTCCTTTTGTCTTTGCATTTCAGTTTGGAAAGTTTTTACTGACTTATCTTCAATCTCATTAATTCTTTCCTCAGACTAGTCCAGTTTATAGATGTGCCCATCAAAGACATTCTTCATTTCTATTATACTTTTGTTGTTTAGCATTTTATTTTTATTCTCTTTTGGAGTTTCCATCTTCCTGCTTACATTACCCATCTGTTCTTGAATATTATCTAACTTTTTCCCTTGGAGTCGTAACATATTATGCATAGTTAACTGAAATTCCCTTTAGGACATAAATTCCAAAATCTGTGCCATATTTGAGTCTAGCTCTCATGCTTGTTTTGCTTCTTCAACATATGGTTTTTTATTGCCTTTAGCATGCCTTGTTAATTTCATTGAAAGCTTGTTTGCTGTATTAGGAACTGAGGCAATAAGCCTATCGTGTAAGGTTACTCTGGTATTCTCATTTTTGTCCCTTTGGGGTCGCCTAAGAACTCCTTTTTTAGAGTCTATTCCTTGCAACTCTTTTATTTCTGGTCCACTATTATTTTACTGGGGCATTGCTGATGTGGTGCTAAGGTGTAGGGAGATGAAGTTTTCTATAACCGTGTGATCCAATCTCAATCTTTTAGTGAGCCTGCGTCCCAAAGCTCTGACATTCACAGGTTCTTCTTAACTCTTTTTTTAACACTTTAGGAGGGATAGAAACGCTAGATAGGCTGTATTCACATAATTACCCTAAACCCAAATTGGATAAGACTCTAATGTCTTTTCTCCTGCAGAGTGGGTCTTTGTAAAGGGGAATTCCATGAGCATCTCCCAACATGTTCACTTCTCTCCCTTGGTCAGTAACATGACAGCTTTCTTTGGCTCTTCACCATGAGAACCTAAAAGGGTACCTGAGGGTGAAACCCATAAACATGATGACCTTCAAAACATTGGGCCCTCAATAGCATTTCATTCTCTGAAGATTCCACCCTCATTCTCCAGAAACTCAACAAAATCACCATTTAGGTGTTTCTCTGGTACATGGCCCCAGTGTCTTCTGTTCCAGCTAAGCTGATCTTGGCTGTGATTCTCTGTATTCTCCTGTCTCTCCGGATTTCCAGGTGGCAGGATGGACTTTGGCTTCAATTCTCTGAATGTATTTTAGGCACGTGTATAAATGAAACTGTCCTCTTAATTTTTTTTTAAAAAAAACCTAATTCTAACTGACTTTAAGAAAACCTAATGATGTCTTTAATAAAATGTATCATTCCTAAAACAGACGAATCTACTCACCTGAAATACCTGAAGATTTTTTAAGAATGACAACATATAATTTTTAAACTAGTGCTGCATTTTTTTATAATACATAAATATGTATTTTCAGACATTACAATAATTTTTTATTATGCATTAGAAAAGTCAATCTGAATTGCTGGTGTAATTTGTCATACTTAACAAGCCCATGAAAAAAATTATTACTGTAAACGTCTCTCAATATGTAAATGAGGATTCCATTGCTTCAAGCCTCATCTGGTAATTACTCAACTGCTTTTAAAGTGTGATTTATTGATCAGCAGTTTGTAAAGATAAAAAGATCTTAGATTATTATTTGTCTTTATAGGATATTCCATTTGCTAGAGTTGGAAATATGGTTTTGCTTTTTTACAGGTATGGTAGCCATGCAGTGTAATGTGCCATGGAATTCCTCTCTGTGAAATTATATACACAATATCACAGATTCCTGGGTTTCTTTTTCAACAATCACTTATCAAGATGTGCTTACTTTTCAAAAGTAAGCAACCAGATTAAACACCAACAGACAGCATAAAGTTAAAAGTTATTGATTGACATAGCTGTATCTTAGGAATTGGAGTAATTATAAAATAATTAGTTTTGTTGCTTTCTTTTTTCAAACAAATATGTTTAAAATACGTGGGCATGTAGAATTTGGGAGCATGTCAGGAGAATTAAAAAAGAGCAAGATATTTCTGAACATATACAAAAAAGGAATAAGACAGGAAAAAGTAAAAAAAAAAACTACTTCATAGAAACTGTTGAGGAGATTAAAAATATTGTTTCATAGATTGTTAGTCTTACTCAGCCAATGAGGAGTAAATTTATTTTCACAACCAGTATTACTTAATAAATGAAAGAAAGCTAATCTCTATCATACGAAAGAGGGAATATTTTCTGACTTCCCAAATGAACTCTCAAACAATAAACTATGTGCTCCTCAATTCTCCCTGAAGAAAAAAATCTTTCATTCAGGTTTTCAGCAAATATAACACAATCCTAAAAATTCAATGGAAGACAAGGTATAACATTAATATAAAAATGTGATTTTTTTATTCCAGATGTTCACTTTAAAGGTGTTTTTCTATCTGAGTTTAAGTCCAGAAAATTTTTTAAAATTAGAAGAGGATGTGGGGAAGACCCTTTCAGACATTGGCCTAGACACAGTCAAATGTTCATTTTTAATCTTATGTCTGTAATGATTAAACTTGTCAAACAGAGTAGCTCATTGAGTAACATTTGGAGTATATTAAGATATGTTTCTTGTTGGCTTGTGTACATTATATTCTGGGAGCAGTAAATAATCCAGGCTAAGATTACATAGGGTAAATAATTTGTTTCATTTACATAGAGTCATGTGATTCTGACAAAATCATTGTTAGTTTAAGATAATATTTTTGTTGATGTAAAATTCCCAGTCACTTTCTACTGATTCTCCTACTTTTGAAAATAGTAAAAATTTATTGTTATATAACATTGTCAATTTAATTAATTAATCCCATTTGTACTTATGTATCAGAATGTTTTATTATCATTTGCCTCAATAATATATTAATATAGTCAAGCACAGTAAGGAAATGAAGCGCATTTTCTAAGACTTGTGCTTTATTTCAGTCATGGCAATGGATTTTTAAAATTACTTTATCCATAAATTAGACATGTGTAACGCATTTATTATAAATACAATGCAATTACATATACATTTTAATAACTTAACCCCATGTTATACTTTTAACAGTAGGAAAACAAGGGTTTTTTTAATCCCTCTATTGAGAAGATATTTATCTAAATTTTTTAAAAATTTTCTTATACTATACTATTAAGTCCATGTAGACATTTGAGTTTGTAACCTCTGAATAAAGTATAGATAAATTAAGTAGTACTAATTGGCATGATAAAGAACACAATTACAGCATTGTAGAAGAAAGCAATAGAGAACCACCCAACAGACAATTAATTGTACATTTTACAGGCAGAGTATCTGGAGCCTGGCCAATAAAGTGGGTTAAGCAGTGTATTCTCACTCCTTTCCAACAAACTGCGGTCCAAAAGCTGGCTGGGTCTGCGGCTAAATTGCTTTATTTATTTATTTAGATTCTTTTCCTATTTTGAGCATCCTCACCAAAACAGTAATGAGTAACCTGAAAACATTAACTACAGAGAGGCTTTGGAATCAGAGTCTCAATTCTGATGAGAAATGCCATGAAAACAATATAGATTAGGAAAATAAAGTATAAGCTCATTGAAGAACTTCTATTAGATATTTGATCTGATTTGTTTTTTAGTAATAGGTCTAGGGCAAGACCTTTTTCTTTATTCTAATAATAATTTATTTGAATCAAAGGAGGAGAAAATACTTAAGATTTCAATAAAAAACTAAATAATTATATCAACATTACTTATATATTTTTCATGAGGTGAGGGGAAGAGGGATTGAAAGAGCTGCCAAACATGTATTTTCTTATTGACTCTTTATAACAAATCTATGAGAAACATATTACTGTCCACATTTTACAGCTAAAGGAATTGAAACTTGCGACATAGCAACTTGCTTGAGATCACAAGGCTAATAAATAGCAGGGCTAGACTATGAATCTAGTAATGCTTAAAACTAAAACCTAACCATTTCAGCTTGACTTTGTATTGAAATCATTAGATGGGGAGAATAGGGTGCAGATAATGCCATTATCTTATTTGAATTCACATAAATTTATAATGGGCTTTATTCATTGGCATGTTAGTAAAGTTTTAATGTCCACTGGTGGAAAGGAGCCCTGATGTAGTGCTTGCCTATTTTTATGCTGTAAATACTCTCACCATGGACACTATCAAGTTGCCAACATCATTCTCTGAATGTGAAATTGTGAAAAGTCATGCAGTAACATACCAACATGTAATATTTTCATTGTACAAATAAAACAGACAAAAATAACTTCAAGAGCTATGTAGTAAAATTATTAGGAAATTATGAAACTTGAATATCTATTACCTTTGTTTAAACATTATTTAATTATAAATTTACAACAATTATTTTCTTTAAATAATACCATGTGCTTAACAACTGGCTCATAGAATCCCTGGAAATTTAAAAATAGGTTCTTACAAATTAGTGCAATAAGCCTCCAGTACACAACTGAATATGAACACATTGTGACAATTTAGCTTTAGATAGCTTGGTTCTGAAATATAGCCAAATTTTATAGAGTATCATAGTCTCAGTATCATTTCTCCTTTACAAGGTAAGAAACATGTTTTTCGCTAAACATGTACCTCTCTTCAGTAACATACATTTATCTTTCAGATTGTCATTTTAAATCAAAATTTACATCAAAAGAGAAGGTGACAGAGAAACTCTGATAGGCACAGTCTCAGTTTTAGAAGTTATTATAACAGAGAATGGCATAGATCTCTGCAATAGAAATTATTCCTGCACAGTATAAAAATGACAAAGACTGAATTTTTTTAAAAAGCAGTTGATGTATTTGACATTATTCTGTAAGTAAATATAGATTCAAATAATTCCCAGTTTTATTAAGCATCGTTATAATATTTGGACTGATCATATTTTGCTTTTGCCTTTGGAATAAACCAGATTCCCCAAGGTCTAATCCTGCAAGAAAACTCTGCAATCACATTTTTTTTTATACTTCAGCTTCATGAGTAACTGCTGTTATGTTTAATAGCTACTGTTTTATACGGCAAATAATATTAAAATTTAGATTTAAAAGCATGTGAAGCCTATCATTAGAACTGCTTCTAATAGTAATTAGGAGTTGAAGGTACTGCAACTGAGGGTCATATTTTTAGTGGAATTCACTACTATCTATTTACAAAACTAATTCATTTTACTTGCATTTGCCTTTGCAAGTTAATTGCACATTTTAGGTTGAGATTATATGTAGGCACACACTTACATAATTAAGAAGACCCTCTGAGGATTCTGCCTTCATCTTTAAACTGTTGTTTACCTTTTTTAGTAATCTTCTCATGTAGAAAAGAGAATCTGTAAATTGGTGATGCAAACAAGAGGGGACATATTTAAATTGCGAAGCCTGTGTTAGAAAAGGACCTTGTGTCAAGAAACTGAATAGTCAATTTCATATCAAGGATAAGGCTGGCATTGGTTCTCAGCTTTAGCTTTCAATAAAAGAATTATCAGGAGAACCTTAAAACCACCTGCCCATCCCTTACTTCTTGACTAATTAAATAAGAATCTCTAGGGGTGGGAACCAAGAATCAATACTTTTAATGCTTTCCAAATGGTATGAATGTACACTCAAGTTTGAGAACCATAACTGAAGGCAGTCATTTTCAAGCTTGAGCATACATCAGAATCTTCTGGAGGGCTTGGTATAAGACAGATTGCTAGGGCCTCATTCCCAGAATCTCTGATCCAGTAGGTCTCAGGTATGGCCCAAGGATTTACATTTTTAACAAATTCCCAGTTTATGCTGATCCTTTGTTACTAGTCCAAGGACCACACTTTAAGAACCACTGATTTAAGAGAGCAACCATGCATATTTGATTTTGTATTACGTGCATTTTATGATATAATTATGTATATATATGCAAAACTAATTTAAGATGGAAGCAATTATCCATACAAATTTTCTTCCCATCTCCAAATTACAGTATTAAATATTAGAGTATTTCGTGATTAAACCTAAAAGCATTTCAAACAACACATTTTTCCCCTTAGGCTATTTATAGCCAAAAAGAGTATAGTTGTTCATTTTAAACTTCAGTTTAACAACTTTGGCTCATTCTTTCTCCAAGTATCTCAACATAGCCTACATTTATTATGTTTTAATGAATATGTTCTAATGTGAGTTGGTAACACCTAATTAGTTGAAAGGGCTTAACTTTGGAAATTACCTAGAATGTATTATCAGATTGAAAGATAATTAAATGGGGTAAAATAAAAATTCACTACAATTTTTCAAGTTAGTATTCCTCCCTTTTATGGATGATGGTCTTTTAAATCCATGAAGATAGTAGAATTGTGTCTCCTGTACTTATAATCTTACTTGTAAGTGTGCTTGTAATCTTACTCCACCCAAGCAAGGAGCAAAGATTATCAGAAAGACAATTGGCAAGTGCAAGACACAAAGATGAGATAGAGAGAGTGCACGCAAGAGTGTATGCTATCAAAAAAGAAATTGTTACCCAGTTAAATAGCATTAAATTGTATTTAAAATACTTTAATACTATGATACTCATATCCTGGGATATTCTGAGCAGATTCCTTGGTGTATTCTTTGTGTCACTTAAGTCCGAAACATAAGGGAACTAAATATGTCAGTGGCAAGCCCAGACAAGGACAGAGACTTGTGAGTTCCCAGGCACCAGTTGGATTCTGACAGAAAAGTGAGAACAGGAGGACGCAGCTTCTTTCGTTTTCTTGAGGGCTGGAAGTCAAGGAAGACTTCTCTCAAAAAGTGGCATTCAAGTGCCTGTGCAGAACAAGAGGGATCCTAGGCAGAGAAAGGGGTGAGGTGACTTGCCCAGAAACATAGCTAGTAAGTGAGTAAAAGAGGTCTCCTGATGCCTATTTTGCTATTTCCTTTATTGATCTGTTAGTATCTTCCTGGAATTTCCAGAGAATAATTTGGATAGAGCATGGATACAACTAACCATAATAAGGATCATATGGAACCATATTCTTCCATTTAAAAAAATTGAATGACTGTTATGTTCAAGGCTGTGTTGGATGTTTAAAGACCCAGCATCTTTCGGCTGGACCACCCCTCCTTTAGGCCAGTGGCGTCCCTATCAGACAGGTCTGAGATTCTAGCGTGGTCTCTGACTCCTCTATTGTCTCATTCTTCCTCTCTTTCCCACTATCATTATTCATTCACTAGACATCTAGATTGTGGTAGCATCCTTTTAACTTGGTATCTGCCTTTAGGCTTGACACTGGGCACTAGGATTGTAATTTGGGGTTAATGTAGGGTAGAATCTTGACTGGGAATTTAAGACAACTAGGAGCATAGCCTTCTGTAGTTTGGTATTCCATACAACAGACAAGATGTCCATATTTGAATCAGTGGTTGCTGCTTGTTGCTTTGATGAGATCTTTTCTAGAATGTGAGCAAACCTGAGGTGAGTGAAGTTGGACTCTACCCCCTAGGCTATACTGCAAAAAAGACAATCAGAACATAACTTCTGTGAGTTATCTTGAGCCAGACTCCTCTCCAGAGTTGCAACTATAATTTTTTTATTGATCTGTTCTCCAAATATTATTTTTGTAATATTATTTTCTTAAAATATGTGTCCACACTAGACTCAGTCTAGTGTTTTTATCCACCGTTTTCTATATGTTAGATCTCAGGAGAAGACAAGAAGGCAAAGTTTCTACTCTCAGAATTTAGGGGAGGGGTGTCTACAACCTCAGTAAGTAGAAAATGGCACTTCTACCTCATGTGCTCGTATGTGAATTTTCTAAATATTGCTGCATTTTTTAATGAATAGTTTATACATTTCCTTTGCTATGCTATGTATACATTATTATATGTAGTACTGAGTCCCTACATAGTGCTGAAATTCTAGGTCCAGTATATGTCCATATTTAGTCAATTTCTATTATCATTTTTTAAAATAATGATATGTATATACATTTAGCTAAAGAAATTAGATAGTCTATAAATGATTACAATAAAAAACTAGTAGTATTCTACCTCACTCATTTTGCTATTTCTAATGGCAAACATTTTTAACTCTTAGCTAAATTTTCTAGTTATTATCTCTACTCTTTTTAGTAATTTGTTTAAGTGCTATTTCATGATTTCTTAAAATTGTACTTATCTGTTGACTTCCTCTTGACTAGTATATACTATAAGTTAAAGGTGTTAAAGTGTTAAAACTTTTAAATTAAAAGTATAAGAAATGTTCCATACAACTTTATAGAAAATAATATCATCATAATAATGTAAAAGCTGGTTACATCATGGTGTAATTAAAAGCAATGATAAAACCATATTGAGAAAATGGGAAAAGGAAAGTGTGGAGTACGAAAAGGAAGTAAAATTTCTCATTTTTAATAAAGACATACCAAGTAATATGCAACTTAAAAATTAGTAAAATATTGCTTATTGGTCAGCTTCAGATTATTTTAGTAAATATTTCTTTAAAATATTTGCATGTGAAAGAATATACATAAATCATTTCTAATTTTTTTCTGTTCAAATAAAGGTGATATTAATTTTATTTCATTATAGTGCAAGAAAAAGTCTGTATAATATCCCTTCTTTGGAACTAGTGAGACTTGCTTTGTAGCCTGTGGTTTTCCTTTCTCAATATAAGAAAAATGTATATTTTTTTTAATTTGATAGCTATAAATTTCTTTTGTCAAATGGATAGATAGATTGATGGATAGATGATATTATTCAAGCTTATTAATCTTGATATTATCCTATGTATCCTTATTGGTATTTTGCCTGCTTAAGGATAACTTAAACAATGAAACAAAAGCCAATTTTCCTGAAATGTATTTCTTTTTTTAAATATAAAATGGCATAATAAAGACTATCTTATTGTGTTGGCATGAGGATTGAACAGAAAACACATACCAAAAAAAAATCACTAAATGCAGAGTTTGGGTAGTTTGTATCATTCTCCCCTTGGTTAGTTAGTAATACTACTTTCCTTCTTGTTGTTTAATTCCATTAATAGGTCCATGTCAATGATGATCTTACTCTATAAGATCATTTAAAATATTAGTTTACATATCATATAGATTTGCAAAAAAACAATTTATAATGATTTACAATTATGAATTTTGCTAAAAGTTTAAAATATATCTTTTAATATTGGCAATAGTAATAGATGTATATAATTTTATAGATAATCAGATATTGGAGTTCAATAAAATATTTGGACCCCTGACTGATATATTCTGGCTTTCAGTGGTGAGAGCTCGCAAATAAGGGCATGGTACCCTGTTACTATAAATGTACCCTGGTAAACATGTGTAAGCCATCAGGCATGACTAGGTTTAGTATTGCTGCCTACCCCGGACTTAACCCCTATAATTCTAATGGGTCCTCTTTCATTGAGTGCATGCTTCTTTTTCTTTGTTCTGTCTACTTAGTGATTTTTATGTTTTCTGTGTCAGGAAACATTAAAAAAATGTGCTAGTTCTACTGATGTCTGATGGTGTACACTTAATGACACTGTGATTTCTTGTTTGCAGTAAAGGTCTGGCAGTGTAAAGCTCAATGACAATTTGATTGCTTGGGAATTTTTATGTTTGTGTGTTTTGGGGAAAGGTCTATAATTAGAATAAGCAAGAGTGAGAACTTAAAATCATTTATAATAGTAACTATATCTTGATCCAGTATTGATGTAATAACCAAAGTTGTCTATTTTTGGTGGAATAAAAGTTAAGTATGATCCATTTAAAGTATCATTTGCTTCTCTTTCCCTGAGTGCTTTGCTTTCCTTATACTTAAAAAAAAAAAAAAAAAAAGTATGCAATTGCCTGGGCAGTCCAAACATAGAAAAGATATCAGAATTGTAATGGGCATCAACCAATCACCCACAGAGCTAGGAACAAAAAAATCCCAAAGCTAAAAGTCAATGTTTTTAAGCAAGTTGATAAAAAGTACTCTTATTAATGTGTTAATTTTTAAAGCAGCAAAAATGAAACTGAAAAAAAAGTTCCAAGGCAACCTGACTACTATTTCAGGGCTCTGAAATGTCTGTCCCTTGTGCCTATACAGCACTACAATTAATATTCACAGTGTATGAATTAGAATGAGAAAAATATGATAAAATGCCACATAACATATCATTTTAAAAATGTCTGTAATTTTAAAAGGTTGTCATTTTAAAATACAAATTTTTTATTCCTTTTCTCTTGGAGGATGTAGTATTATATGTACATCACAAAAAAGACTGAAATTTTCTGAAATACAGTCTTCAAATACATTGCAAATTTCATTTACTTGAGATACTCATTCCACATATGGTTTGGACTTTAGTATAAACTATAAATTAATTAATCATTGGTGATTTTATCTGCCACATTTTGTTGAACATTTCTAACTTAGTAAAGCTATTACTTTCTTTAATCATTTATTGGAATACAAATATCTAAATTCATTGTTTAATTATTAACTTTGGTATTCAATTGAACAATGTTTTACTTTAGTACTAATTATTTTAATTGCCAGGGAGAACTACCACTGTTAGGTATGAATTGAGTCCTTGAATATTAACATTTTTCTGTTGCCTTATAATATGTAGAAAACAGAAAATGTAACTTGAACCTCTCTTATATTTTCAGTTTCTTACTGGAGTAGTTTCTTTCCATCAATATTTATGTACGTATGTTCAACTTTTCCCCTCTTAAAAAAGATTTCCACGAATATAACTCCCTTGTGATCCTGTATGTCTCATCATCTATCACATTAATTCTTACATTCCTCACATTCAAATGTCTTGGAAAAGTTATACAAAATTTTATGCATCCATCTTCCACTCAGACTACTCAGACTGGAAATTTATCCCCCCACTACCAAGCACTCCATCACAATTGTCTTTTCCGATCAACAAGAACTATTTTTTTTTTTTTTAATCTGAGTAGTTTGTCTCTAATTTGTTACCTGAGCAGCCCTCAACACTGCTGCCCTCCACGATACACTTTGTCCTCGTGCCTTTACTGACAGGATATTTCTTGGTTTCCCTGTTACATTTTTTTGGTTCCCTTGTCTCCGCCTGACTCTTATATATCCTTTACTTATTTTCTTTGAGAGAGCAGGTAAACTATTATTTAAAAAGCTCCCTCCTCTTTTTATTCTGGGGTTGGGTGAGTAGATTTTTCACTCCAGGATCAATACTGTAAATTACTTTGTGGGTCAATTCAGGTTTTATAAATTTGATCTTGCCATCTGATGTTTCACTACAGTGTTTCCATCTGTGAATTTATTTTTACTTATCTCAAGATAGATTGTGTTTCCTGAATCTAGAGTCATGTCTCTCATTAATTCTGGGAAATTTTAAGGAATTATCTCTTTAATAATTGCTCACTATCCCCTTTTTCTCTCTTCCATTTTTTTGGAACTGTTAGTTTAATGTTAGATCTTTTTATTTTATGCTCCATGATTCTTATTCTCTTTTATATTATTTTTAATGTCTGAGCTACAACCATAGCAATTTTTTTAGATCTTCCTAGTAATCCATGCTCTTCAGTTGTACTAATTTGTAATTTAGCTTGTCCACGCAGGTTGCACTTCCAAGAATCCGGTTTTCATTTCTGAATGTCCCATTTTGTTGATTTTCAAATCTGCCTAGTTTTTTTCAGTGTATCTTCTTACATGATTTTTTTTTATTTTGTCCTTTTTCTATAGTGCCTATCAGATTTCAATCTATAGTCTCTACAGGTATATATAGCTATTTAATGTCTGAAGATCTTGTGAGTCTAATCCTGTCTTTGTTAGTTCTGCGTAATTTCACTTACCAGACTTTTTTTTACCTTTTTATTTTTTAAAAAATTCTTTTTTATTTTTTGTAATTCTGAATTTTGTGTCCATCTGTAATTTTGAATTTTGAATTTTTTGTCCCTTTATGAAAATCTTGTGAAGTTTTTCTTGGGGCTATGTCTTCTCTGAGCATCCTACCACTCCTCTGAAATGTTACATGCCCTGGATTAATTTTTATTTACATTTTTCACCTTGGGATTTCTAAATTATGGAAAGTAGAGTTTGTGATTACAGTCTCATGTTTATATATTTTTAGGGGACACTATTTTTTTTTTCTACTCACAGTCTAAGTTAACACAGACTCTTTTTGTACTTAGCATTTACAATTTGAGGGTCCTGGGTTTTTATTGAGAACCACACCTTATGTGGAACTAAAGACTTTTGGTTTTTGTCCCATGTTGACATTAAAACCTAAGCATCTAGATTACAGATCCAGCTTTCTTTTACTGCCTCTGGAGGCAAAATTACATATATACACACAGACAAGCAGTTATAGTTAACTCACTATTCCATTTTCAGCATCCTTTTATTTCTGAACTTTAAAAATATTTATTATTTTCTTACATATTCACCTGTGTATTAAAATGTTTGAATGTTATTTTATCTAACATTTCTCATCTGTCTGTCATATTGCCGGAGCTATTCAATATTTTTTCCTAGCACTTCCTTTAGTCTCAGACTACATATATTTACTAGGTCTGGGGTCCCCAACTCCCAGGCCATTCTGTGGACTGGTACACATCAGGAGATGAGCGGTGGGCAAGTTAGCGAAGCTTCCTCTGTATGTACAGACACTCCACATCGCTTGACTCGCCACCTGAGCTCCATCCCCTCCTACCCTCGCACTTGCATCCATGGAAAAATTGTCTTCCAAGAAACCAGTCGCTGGCACCACAAAGACTGCAACCACTGCCCAAGGTGTTCTCTTAGACTTCTAGGGCTTTGTCATCTAATAGCGATCATTCTCAAACCTATTTCACCACTTCTATCTTATATACCCTATTGCAGCCATTCTAAAATTCTTTCATTTTCTCATACCTTTTATATACTCTTACTTCTGCACCTTCAGGAATCCCAATCCCTCTTTCTGGAACATTCTAAAAGCACTCTTTCCCTTCTTGCTTATCTAACTAGAACATATTATTCATATCAGCTTTTATATCACTTCCTCTGGGAAGCAATATATAACCACCCACGATTAGTTTAGATGTTTCTGCTCTGTTCTGTAATAACACTTTATACTGCATATCAAAGCATTTATCAGATAATTATAAAATCATTTAATTCAATTCCAAAAGTCTTTCCTGGTATATTATAAGCACTCTGACAAAAGAAAATATTCAATATTGTATTCCCAGTGCCTACCACTGTTACATTCATTCACTTATTCATTCATTCTAAGTAATATATCTTTAAGGCCTAGATTGTGTCTCATATGAAATTCTCACTAAAATATCTTGAATAAATAAAACTTTTGAGTAGTTTTTGCCTCAATTTTACAGATTAGGAATCTCAGGTCAAAGATGTTAGGTAACTGCCCAAGGCTACACATTTATTAGTGATAAGGCCAGGATTTGAACTCATGTTTGCCTGCCTGCCAAGCTTATGTTGATGTTACGTTATGTCATATGTGGCATTATACCTGGTATATAGAATGCGGTTTTTATGTAACAACAATGAAATAATGGCAAAATGAAGACAATTTTTAGTACCCTGTTCTCATATAATTTTCTCCAAAATGTATTTACTCTATTAGATCTTTTGAAGTTTTTCCTGTATAAGTACCAATTCTCAGGAGCCATACTAGAGTCAGTATCTTTAAATTTTATTTATTTTCTTAGTAGATTTAGTCCTATAATATGTATATTTTTAAAAGGTACTTTTCATAACAATATTTAATTATATGTATATTCGAGTAGGTAAAAATCAGAATTCGAGTTTAAATGAAAGACAATAAACCACAGAATGAAGAATTAAATGTTTAATCTTTTCCTGGATTTTTCTAAGGTATAATATTCTTTTAAAGATATTGGTATGATCAGCATCGTATAGTAAAAATATAGTGTATTTTGGCATTAGTTAGACTAACATTCAAATTTTACTCTGCTACTTGCTGTTGATGTGATATGTCCGTTGGCAAGATATACTGTCTTCTTCTGCAAATTGGGATTAGCGATAACAATTGCAGACCTGTTGTGAAGAATATAGGCAATATATATATGCGGCTAGCCACATATCACATACTCAATAAATAATAATAAATAATGTGATTATTATTATATCCTTTAGGTTAAGATAGCAACTTTCCTAACTCTAGATTCATAGGTCAGAGACAGGAAAGAGGCATAAATTAGATCTGATATCTGCCTCCCCAGTAAACATTCCTCTAAGCTTTGTATAATGGATAACTATAAGTACCACACCAACCATGATTATCCTTGAGAGAGAAAGAAAATTGTAGCCATTTACATAATAGTATACATATAACCTGGCAATAAATTTTAAGGAAAGATATAATAGATAAATTGAGCATATTACCTGCAACAATAGAAGATTTTTTAACAGTCCATTAATTCATATTAAATATTCTATGAGGTTTAAGTAACTACCGTGCTAAAATACAATTTTCTTCTCCTCACTGTAATTGTAAAGTGTTAAAATGTGAGCCACAATATTTTTTTCTTTTTGAGAGTTAATCAGATAATCTTTCCAAGTGTCTTGCAATTTGTGTTCAAAGAAGATACAAAGTCGAAGAATATTTAAGCAAAGTCAAGAAAGAAAAAAGTGTGTAACATTTAAATCTTTGTCAAATATAAAAATTCCTAATGATGTTTTAACAGAGCAATTATCCAGAAACAAACTGAGATATTTAGATACTATTCTCATCTTTTAAATAAACACTAATATGTAAGTACAAGAAAAATGTTAAATTTATCTTAAGAGACGTTCTATTTTTTGCTACATTAAATGCTTTCAGAGTGTTGTGCATTTCCATATGCTGGATCTTCTGACTTCTTGTCTTTAGGACTTACAGGACACCATAGATCATGTTACAAACCAAAGAGTCTGTGACAAGAGAGGCTAAGTGATTTATCCAAGATCACACTACTTTGAGAAGGAAACAGAAATGAAACATTAATAACTTTGCTCCTTTACATGTTTTCCTTCAAATAATGCCTTTGTTCTCTTTAGATATTTGTCTACTTCTTTCTTCTAGTTCCCAGGTGTTATTCTCCATAGCAATTTGCTTTTTGGTCCTATAAGCTAAGTCTGATTACAAGGTTGACAAGAGAAAGGATGGAACTAAGTATTATTTTTTCTAAAAAAAAACATATTTTATATGCAATTATTTAAGCACACATATTCATTTTATGTGTGAATGTATGTTTATTCGGAAGGTGTATGTCTCTCATTTTCTTAGAGATACATTGCTTTTAGATTCTTTTATTCTGAGAATTTTTTACCTATTGGGAGATAATTTCCAGTTTATTTTTTGGCTGATTTTTACAGTTAGAATTTAATAATTGGAAACATTTTTTAAAGTTCACATGGACAATTTCCCAACCAATGAAGTATCACCAAGTTTTAGAAGTTTCCAGATGCTTGGGATGATTTATTTTTTTTTAATAAAACTTGTCAGTCTAGCCAGAGGTCTATCAATTTTGTTTATCTTTTTGAAAAACCAGCTTCTGGTTTTGTTGATCTTCTGTATTATTCATTTGTTCTCAATTTCATTTAGTTCTGTTTGATCTTTGTTATTTCTTTTATTCTATTAGGATTGGGATTGGTTAGCTCTTACTCTTCCAATTCCTTGAGTTTATTCATTAGGATGTCAATATCTAAGCTTTCTGTTTTTTGGATGTAAGCATCTATAGCTATTAGTTTTCCTCTTAGGTATGCTTTTGCTGTATCCCACAGGTTTTGGTAACTTGTGTCTCCTTTATCATTTAGTTTGAATAAACTCTTGATTTCCCCCTGAATTACCTCCATGACCCAAGAGTTTTTCAGTAATAAATTGTTTAGTTTCCATGACTTTGTGAAGCGGTGAGAGTTTCCGCAGGAATTAAACTCTAATTTTATACCTTTATGGTCTGAGAAGACACACGGTATAATTTCTATTTTTTTGAATTTGTTGAGATCGGATTTGTGGGTTAGTATGTGGTCAATTTTGGAAAAGGTTCCATGGGCTGCTGAGTGGAATGTAAATTCAGCTTTATTTGGGTGGAATGTTCTGTAGAGATCTGTCAGATCTTTTTGTTCAAGAGCTTTGTTTAGGTCCATTACTTCTTTGCTCATTTTCTGTTTGGAGGATCTATCCAGTTGATTCA